>JAZHYW010016823.1:0-20652 GCA_037355805.1 Ixodes ricinus | reverse complement strand
TCACTGTGGGTAGACCGACCAAAAAAAAAAAGGAAACGAATCCAAGGAGTACGAAATCGGATGTCTTTTTATTAACAACTAAAATGTTCATATTAAAAATAAAAATATATGTAACACTTTTGAACACATACGGATCTTGCTCGTTGATATGGGTCTTATTTATTAGTGTCGTGACGTCACAATGTAATGCGGTCCGGTCCACTGATGCGGTCCTAGCGTCTATTTTGTCTTTCTGACTCGTGTGTTCCCCGCGTCTTCTTTTGGGTCCCTCGGTTTCCGGCTCATTACGCACCACCGAGTAGAATAGCGCACGCTAAAGCTTTGCGCACGCAAAGAATAGCGTCGTCGCCACTGCGCATGCTCCGAACGCAAACCAGGTTTTGCGCTTTGCGTGCGCAATTTTAGCGTGCGCTATTTCTCGGAAATAGCGTGCGTACGCAAAGGGCCTTTGCGCTCCTCTAAGAAGGATTCGTGATGAGAAGTTGGCTAAAGCCAAGACGAGCACAGTTTAAAAAAAATGGCGGCCCCCAGGATCATGGCTGCGGTCGTTTTGGCGGCGTCGTGAGCGCGACGTCGGCGGCATCCTCGCGACTGCGATTTTCAATACGGGACTACGGGACGACATTGCACTTGGTTTGGAAAACCCAGTAGGGTGGGCAACGATCACCGGCAACTTGATGCTTGCGACGAGCGAACATTTATCGGCGAAGGTCAGTACACTCTTGCCGAGGCGACGCATGCGGCGGACACGACCGGTCGACCGCTCGCGTCGCACTCTCACGTTTAAACAAATGTAATATTGTTACTCCGGACCAAAAATCTTGTTTTTTCTCAAGTTGCAGCATTTCGTCTGTGAAATAAAAATCGTGACTGTATCTTGGTGGCGTTGCAAGCGCGAGATGCTTGGGCTTTTGCGTCGCGGCGGAGAAACGCTATTCTAAAACTCTCTTGCGTCGCGTGCGCTAAAGCAAGCGCTAAATTTAGCGCTAGCGTGCGCTAAAATTGCGTACGTTATTCTGAAACTCCCTACTTGGGAGTTTTAGAATAGCGCACGCTAAAGCTTTGCGTGCGCAAAGAATAGCGTCGTCGCCACTGCGCATGTTCCCAACGCAAACCAGGTTTTGCGCTTTACGTGCGCAATTTTAGCGTGCGCTATTTCTCGGAAATAGCGTGCGTACGCAAGGAGTCTTTGCGCTTCTCCAAGGAGGATTCGTGATGAGAAGTTGGCTAAAGCCAAGACGAGCAGAGTTAAAAAAATGGCGTCTTCCAGGATTACGTCGGCGGCTGCTTCGGCGGCATCGTGAGTCGTGAGTGCGACGTCGGCGGCATCCTCGCGACTGCGATTTTCAATACGGAACGACATTGTACTCGGTTTGGCAACGATCACCGGCACCTTGATGGTTTCGACGCGCGAACATTTCTCGGCGAAGGTACGATGTGGGAAGGTCAGTACATGAGACCTCTCTTGCCGAGGCGACGCAAGCGGACACGACCGGTCAACCGCTCGCGTCGCGTTCTCATGTTTAAACAAATCTAAAATGCTACTCTGGACCAAAAACTTTTTTTCCCTAAAGTTGCAGCATTTCGTGCGTGAAATAAAAATTGTGACTGTATCTTGGTGGCGTCACAAGCGCGAGATGCTTGGGATAGCGCGAGATGCTTGGGATTTTGCGTCGCGACGGAGAAACGCTATTCTAAAACTCTCTTGCGTCGCGTGCTAATACAAGCGCTAAATCTAGCGCTAGCGTGCGCTAAAATTGCGTACGTTGCTCGTCGCGACAGCAGGCGACAGTGGCGGTGGTCCGGTACACACTCACCTCACCACTCACCTCACTGTATATGGTGCTTCGAGTGCTTCGAGCTCGGTCGGTTCCGTCCGTGCACCGTGGTGTGTGCTACGTTTGTTGAGTGTTTCGGTAGATTGTGTGTTGTCATTGTGCTTGTTTTAGCACCATGTGCTTGGCTGATGAGTGAGCGTCCTTGGTGAGCGTGCGATAATCGTGGATTGTCGACCGCCTCAGGTAACGTAACGTCGACGGGCCCGCGCGCCCGACCGCGTTGCGAAACGTCGGCGAAGCTTTCGCCGAGATAGACCCTGCTCGAATCTCGGCGTCGGCTGGCTGGCGACGGACGTTGCACAGAAGCCTTCACGCCAGCTCCCGTATTTGCCGTGGTCCCCTCGTCCCGTCGTTGCCCCAGTCGGATCGCTCGGGATGTGTTGTGTGTTCGTCTGCCTGCCGTTGGGGCGTGTGTCATGTAGTGTATCCGCTGGTCAGTTGGTTGAATGTGGTTGTGTTGGTGCACATTTTGCCAATGTCGTTCTGTTTATTCTGTTCGCTCGATTGAGTGAGTCGGCGCGTCGACGTGGACCTGTCTCGGAGCCGAGAAAGTGCGTAGGCCTAACGATACGGCCGCGCTTGGTCTAGTTCGACGGGACGGACGTCGGCTTCCCGTTTTAGTGTCATATCCGTGAGTTCCGACGCAAAAGTCTGGTGATTAGGTTTGTGCACAGAACATATTAGCAGCGGGTCGCTGCGGCCTGCGGCACCATCTGCTTCTTTTTCGTTGATGTTACTTTCGTCACGAAATAAATGTTTTTCTACGCAAGTAATCTTCGCTATTTGCTCGATTTTGAACGTACCATAGCGCTGAGATACAAACTGCCGCGAATAGACGCGGACAGACAATTCCTTTCGCAACGTAGCGCGGCCTGGCGAAGTGGACGACGAACACCGTCCGTTTCACGTCGTCGGACGTTACGTTTGTACTTACCTGTACTGTTTTTCTGTGCGCGATTATGCTGTAAACGTGAGTGACGTCGCACAGAGGCTCATGAGGGGTGGAGAAATTTGTAATAATTAACGCGAAGTAATAAAAGCAATCGTTGATAAGGAAAAAAAGACATACCCATGAAAAACAGATTTATACAAAATATAGAAACTTTTTCGGATATCCCGACGTTGAGATCAAAATGTTTTCGAGATTACAAAAGACGTCTTGTAGATGTCTTCTGGACGTCTATAAAATTATGTCTTCCAGACAGCTTGACAAGGTGTCTTGTAGACGTCTAGGTAAAGACGTCTTATAGACGTCTAGAAAAGTTATCTTGTAGACATCTTGCGTAGCCCAAGACGTCTTGAGCTCATTTTAGACCTTTCAAGACGTCTACAAGACGTTCTGTGTTCACTGGGAAAGTGTTGCCATACCACATTTTTATCAATAACACTTATGACCACGGAAATTTGAAGCATAACTCACATTTTATCAAACAAAACACAGTCCCCCTCCCTTCCGGCCTGCCCCACCAATTACATTTGTGAAAGCTGCTTCTTGTTCTCATTTGAAATTCGAATCTATCTATAGTGTATAGCAACTCAAGAATGTAGGACAAGGGTAAGACGGGGCGGGGAGGAGGAAGCAGACGGAATGCTGGAGAAGAGAGGGGAAACCTATTTCCCTCTTTAAAGTTCCGTCTGCTTTCTCCTCTCCGGCCATCCTCACCCTCGCCCTAACTTCTTGAGTTGCAATGGACTATAGAGCTGATTTCATTCACATGTGTTGGCAAGAGGCTCTGAAAGTAGATATTTTTGCCTCTTTGCAGGTAATCTTTCATGAAATTCCTGTTAGAGGGCACAACCACAACCTTGTCGTCTTTCCAGTCCACACAAAGAAATGACAGATGGACATCCCAGTGCATTGCATCTAAACTGCACTTGGTAGAACCTATTTTGTCCTTCGGGATGCAGCACAAAATATCCATTGGCATTCTTCTGCACAAATGTAGTTGAGCATTGCTTAGCAGTTTTTTACGTCTGGATACTTGATCTCCAGCGGTGCATCAAGTCCATCAATGATGCCATCAGGGCTGGCAGCGAGCCATGGCAACTCCGGCTAAACCACCAAGCCCATTTGTTGAACAATGCAATTAAATGTTCTCATAAACTTTCTTCTAGCTCTGGGCTTACTGCGACGGCCGTGCTCCGTTGCTTGCTTCCCCCGAAAAGATGAATGAAGGATGTGTTTCACAGCATTCGAAGAGTTTGTTGGTGCCCGTAGAGGAATCCTCTTTATTATTGATGATGTCAACCGCATAGGCAGCTCTTGTGCCTAAGTGAGCAGTGGCTTTGCTATGCTGTTCTTTGGTACAGCAGTTCAATCTCAGGTGTACTCATGGCTACAATCTCGTACGCCTTCCAGCAGGCAGTGCAGCTGTTAGAAGGGGGACTTGGATCGTCATGGCTGTTGTGGTCCCGGGCAGGCGACGTGTTCTGCTCAACTGCTGAACAGGGGGCAGGGTCTCATGGAGGTGCCATCAAACTGTCATGCAACAGGGTACCCTGTATCTTTATATGCCTAGCAAAGGGTTCCTCCTCAATATGCCGCAAGTATTCGTCGTAAGCACCGAACTGTAACGCATCTACAGTTCCCTGAACTTCTGAATTTTGATCACTTTTTCCGAATGAGATGTTCTGGAGGCTTGCATGTATCATAGTCCGCTCAGTACCTATGTACCAGGCGGCAGCCTCGTCAGTGCAAGGTATACCAGTCATATTGTTGGTGAAGGCATGCTGCATTTTCCACAGGATAGCAGGCGTGGCTGCAGACCTTTGCACGTCCAGCCTTGCAGGAATAGCCTCCTGTCGCCACCCGGCCAGAGGTGTGTACATACCCAGGCCTTGTGAGGAGCAGCATTAAAGGATTGAGACCTACGTACTTCGTCTTTGAAATAGTGGCACTCATTGTTGATTCAATGTCAAAACACTGTTCCCACCAGGCCACTTGTGAGATAATGGTAGAAGTCGAAGCTCTTGTTTGCCCTAACTTCCTGAAGGCCGCAGGCCTTGGAGTAAAGTAGGTAAGCTACTATTTCAAGATCCTCAGTGGGGGCCGCGACTTCATGTTGTTCTCCCACATGGACTGCTCCTTTGGATGGACGTAGGCCATCGATTCTGAAAGAAATGAACAATCAATGATTGAAACTCCTGTGTGCAACTACTTGCTAAGCAAGAACAAGACTAGACACTGAACTCCGGAGACAGAGCATACAGACTACTTGCTCAATATTTCATTTTGCAGTATTTTTGTATCTATGCTGGATTTGGCATGGTTTGTGGTTTTCTGTAGTAAGGTGATAGGCTGGGAGAGTGGGTACTGTTTGAACACGATTAAAAATGGTGCACACAAAGACGAGGACTGGGACAGGAACAGAACACAGAAGCTTGCTTGTCTTCTGTGATCCGGTCCTGTCTCTTTCCTCGTATTTTTGTGCATATTTTTCATCTTGTGATTTTCTTAACGACGATATTCAATAATGCGTTTGCAGCCTTTGTGACTGGGGAGCAATTTTAATTAAACACTGCTTGTAAACAAATTGTGCTAGTTATTGTCAATAATAACTTGTTATATGTTGCACGGCGGAGACGATTAAGACCGCTGTGGTCGCCGCGACGCCGCGGAAAAACTTAATTGATAACTTTTATTTTGGACCCGCCTTCTGGCTTTGATATTGCTTTATCGTGTTTTTGTTTTGTTGCTGCGCACCATGGGTTTGCCACAGTGTCATTTGAAAGGCAGTGCACCTGGCACATTATTCGCGCACTCTGCATCGCAACCTCACCGATCAAACGACATATCTCATAAAAGCGACATTCCGTTATGTACCAAACTCTTCGCATGCATAATTCTACTTTACTCGCGCTGTAACTCTGCGTAAAAGAACAACTTCATGTCTACACAGACATAAAGATGCAGTTATTTCCCCGCCCTCTCAGCTGTGCGAACAGACCTCACGCGAGGGACGATTGTACCAGAATCGCGCTGAAATGTGCGAAACGACCGCATTTCAAAACGTGAACGGCTCAGTCTCGTGATCCTAGTCCTGTTATGTGCAGTCAAACTTCGTTTTAACAAAATTCAAGGGGTGCCTAGTTTTCATTGTAGCCATTGTTTTGCTATAGTCATATTTAGCCTTGACCGCAGTTATCGCGTGTGAAGGTACTTCCCTGGCCACTGGTAAGCTGGCGCTGACATTGGCAATTGGATGGCCAAACGGCTACAGCCTCCGTTAACGGCGCTCACGGACTTGGCATGTGGCAAAATATTGTAAGAAAAGGTACAGGCGTGAATTTCACTCTGGAAATCAGGTTTATTTCACCTAACGCTTACCATACCGGGGAAATTCCTTGCCTTTCTCGCAAACTTCTGTCCAAAGAATTTGGTGATATTTCGCTGTTGTGTTTTTCTTAAACGGAGGATGGATTTCTCAGCAGTAGTGGTAATGGTCATACCGTCTTCGCCGTCTTCATGTGCGCCAAAGTAGCGGCACAGGAAGTCTACCGCATCCAATGCCTGCGACGATGTCGGCGAGGGAACGTGCAAGATGGTGGTACCCAAGTCCTCTTCGTTGTCGCTCGTATCATTAGTTCCCATTACTACTCGCACAATGTCCTCATGTGAGCTCCTCGGCCATCACAACATTCGCGTCTGCACTTACGTAGTCTCGAAAAGATTCACCCTCAGGCACAGCACCAGCATCATCGAGCGCCTTTTACGACGCAATGACTTCGTCCGACGCGGTAGTTCCGGTTGATGCGGCGTCTTTGTCCGCATACTCATCATTGACGTCAGAATGGCCGTCACCGTCGCTCGTGTTGACCGCATATTGTTTCCTGCCTGAAGTAGGTTAGAATGGTGTAGGCGGTGATGCAGATCCATGCCGCCTGGAGCACCTCGATATCCTGTACAGATCAATGTCTGTCTCGTGCTTCATTCTCATGTTGATCATCAACCGGTCGATCAGTCGCTTTCGGTAGCATGCCTTGAAAGCCATGAACACACCTTGGTTCAGGGTTTGAGTCACTGACGTGCTGTTGGCAGGCAAGAAGCGGACTTCGATGTTATCAGGACCAACGGTTGTGTGGTCGGCTGTGCAATTGTCCAAGAGTAGGCACACCCTTCTGTTCTTTTTTTATTTTTTTCCATTTTTTCGTACCTCTCACGGAGCCAACCTGGGAAAATGTCACTATACTTATTTTCAATTGCTATTGAACACATCGTAGCCAGCAAAATGAGGAAGGTGAATCTGTTGGTAGGTTCAAAAGTGTGATCGCTGCATTGGGCTCAACAAGAGATACAAAATCATGTTAGTTAAGCTGGTACGCTCCAAAATAATCACTGCATCGCGCAGGGTTTTGTCGCTAAATTTTGCTGGGTCCCCAGCAAGGTCGGAATCGTGGGCAAAGAGAGAGCAGATATGCTGGATTCTTACTCAGTGAATCTTTTAAAAACCTCATCTGGCGTCCCCTTTCAATATATCAAAGAACTGGTTAGATTGGCACTTCTAAAAACTTTGGCAGACTGTATGAAAAGTTGAGCGTGCAAATAGACTCCACCTTATAAAACCAGTCCTAGGGTGGTGGCAGAGCTCATCCAACAAAAACTGTTTCAGGATGTTCTCTTTTGTCGTCGCACTGCGGGAAAAGAAAAAAAAAGGATGAACCAGCTCACTCGCAGGTTCCTCCAACGGCCCCGACGCAGTAGCCGTTTCTCTGGAACTCGCACTGGTATTGCTGGGCAACGTGCAGCTTCTTCTGGTATAATCGGAGCACCTGAACGTGCTCTTGCCGCTTTCCATGTGGGTGTTGTACACATCAGGGCCGATGTTTAGGCACTTGCAGTGAAAACGTCGGTTGCAGCCAGCCATGCAGGCAAGATACTGCTGCTTTCCATAGAAGCGGACAGCACACGAGCCACAAACATCTTTCAGCGGAGCGCATCCGGACACGTCTTTTGTCGGCGATGTCATTCCGCGGTTGGTACATACTTGGATAAAAACAACTTAAGGAAGAAGTATTCACTAAAACTCGTTGGTAGTCAGCCGTCTCGTCTCATCTCCTGTTTTCTTTCTACATTTTCCCCTATGTTCAGGCTGTTTTAGTCCATGCTTTAATTTTTTTTTGTTTTAGAGCGCAGCTCTTAGGCGCCCGTTTCGAACTTGAGCGGCGTCGCCGTCGCCATCGGCGTCGGCGTCGGCGTAATAGCGCGGTGCACGATGGGTAAATTTCCCCGCTAAATTTAGCGGAAAACTTTCCCGCTAAATCTAGCGGAAAATTTTCCCCGCTATATCTAGCGGAACATTTTCCCCGCTAAATCTAGCGGAACATTTTCCCCGCTAAATCTGGCGGAAAATTTTCCCCGCTACATCTAGCGGAAAATTTGCCCGCTAAATTTAGCGGGAAAATCCCCCTCTCCGGGGGTCACGTGACCCCAGGTCATGTGACCCCAGGTCGCGTGACCCCCGATGTCACGTGACCCCCAGGTCACGTGGTCCCCAGGTCACGTGGTCCCGCAGGTCACGTGACCCCAGAGGTCACGTGATGATGATGACGATGACGATGCGGATGCCGATGACGTCATCAGTGACGTCGCTGATGACGTCATCGGCATCCGCATCGTCATCATCACTGATGACATCATCAGTGACGTCACTGATGACGTCATCGCTATCCGCATCGTCATCATCATTGATGACGCATTCAGTGACGTCAAGTGACTCCCCCTGAGGCCATGTGACCCCCCTCCCCCTTCCCCTGAGGTCACTTGCCCCCCCCGTACCCTCCCCTCCTCCTCCTCAAGAACTGCGCTCTAATTCGGCGTTACTGGGAGTTGTAAACGGCTTTCATTTTTAGTTGAGAGTCAAGTCTTCTCCGGCGCTGTGTTTTTCTTTTCCGTAACGACCAACTAGCTCAGTTCTCGACTCGCGGTAAGCACCTCTTGCAGTAAGCAGAATCGCAGAATGCCACAGGAAACTAAGCGTCCGCGGCGTCCGTACGAGAGCATAGGACGGAACCTACGTCGTAGCCCCATGTTGCTTCACTAGCTCATCCCGTGCCAGCGTTGCTCACCCGCTGTCGGGCCGCCAACCCAGGTGGTAGAACATTTTAATATTGGTTTTAATCGGGAATGCGGCGTTGGTTCGACGTGATATTTAGGTTATGACCGTATTTTGACCTCCTAAAGCGATATCGGCCCTAACCATAGGGTCGACGTCTTAAGTAGAGTTACCCTTTAATGTACTTGGTCAGGGACTGGAGCTTAGTTTATTTTTCGGGCTAGAAAACGGCTTGCCTGAGCACTGCTGCCAGGACCAGTACTGACGCTCTAATATGTTTGAAGCTGTCGTCCTATGACACCAAACAGTGCACCAAGAAGGGAAAATGTCTGTTTGTAATAGAGCTTCATCATCATTAGCAATACTGCGTCCGCATTCCCGTGTTGGTCGCGTGACCGGTGAGTCGCCATACTCGCTCCACTTTAAAAGCCCCTAAATTAAATATCAAGCACTTATATAAAACACGTATTGGGGTACAATTAGATTTTCAAAAAAGGAACGCGCATAGCCGATATATATATATATATATATATATATATATATATATATATATACAGGGTGTTTCACGAAAGGTGGACAAATTCGATATTGCGAAAACTAGGCGTCACAACAAAAATGAAAGCCGTTTACAACTCCCTGTAACGCCGAATTGGAGCGCAGCTCTTGAGGAGGAGTAGGGAAGGGTACTGAGGGGAGGGTATACCCTTCCTCCCTCCTCCTCACCTCCTCATCCTGCCTGCTACTCCTTCCTCCGAGTGGCGTCGGCGTAACGTGAGGTCACGTGACCCTCGTGACGTCGCGTGACCCTCGGGATCTCACAGGGGTCACGTGACCTCACGGGGGTCACGTGACCTCAGGTGGTCACGTGACCTCAGAGCGGTCACGTGACCCACCTCAGGAGCCCCCTCAGGGGGGCCACATGACCCCCTAAGGCCACGTGACCGCCGTGACGTTTCGGCATGGTGACGTTTCGGCACCGTGCCGAAACGTCCTCGCGGACGTTTCGGCGGTCACGTGACCTACCTGAGGACCCCCTCAGAGGGGCCACGTGACCCCCCTGAGGCCACGTGACCCCCATGACGTTTTGGGCATGGTGACGTTTCGGCACCGTGCCGAAACGTCCTCGCGGACGTTTCGGCATGGTGACGCGGATGGCACCGAAACGTCAGGGGGTCACGTGACCTCAGCGGCGTCACGTGACCCCGCGAGGACGTTTCGGCATGGTGCCGAAACGTCACCATGCCGAAACGTCACCGCGGTTACGCCGACGCCGACGGCGACGCCGCTCAAGCCAGAAACGGGCGCCTAAGAGCTGCGCTCTAAAAAGGCTTACGTCGTTTTGGTCCTAGGTCAAGGGCCCATTTAGGAAAATTAATAAAGTCCGGGATAATTAGATTGTTAATTATTTTCGACTAATTAACTTTTTTAATATTGGGTTTAAGGGCATGGTTTCAATTAGAAAATTGCTCAGCGTCATCGAAAACCACTAAATCAACAAACTGCGGAACGATAGAAGGCACGAGAAGCATTTTACGGCTTTCTGAAAAACCGTACAAATTCGACGGGTTTTAAGTTTCGGTTTGTTATCGGAGCGCATCTCAGCCCCGGCGGCACCGCGCCCCGTGGAGAGAAAGCGCAACCACCCTCTGCTGCGTCGCGCGATGACAGCGCAGCAAGGTTGGATGCACTCTCTCTCCACGGGGCGCGCCTCCGCCGGGGCGAAATGCGCTCCGATGCAAACCGAAAGCTTAAAAACCAGTCGAATTCGTGACGGTTTTTCAGAAGACGTAAAATGCTTCGCGTGCCTTCTATCGTTCCCCAGTTTGTTGATTTAGTGGTTTTCGATGACGCTGATCTTTCTGAGTGAAACCGTGCCCTAAGCCCGATATTAAAAAGGTAATTAGTTGAAAATAATTAACAATCTAATTATCTCGGACTTTAATAATTTTCTTAAATAGGCCCCTAGTCTGGGTCCAAAACGACACAAGCCTATTTTTGGTGCGACGGATAGTTTTCGCAATATCGAATTTGTCCACCTTTCGTGAAACACCCTGTATATATATATATATATATATATATATATATATATATATATATATATATATATATATATATATATATATATATATATCAGTGTGTTGAACCGAAAAATACGGGTTCGGTTACGGTTCAGGTTCAGGTAAATTGATTTTGTTCCGGTTCAGTTCCGGTTCGATTAATTCGATCCGCGAACCGGTTCGCGAACCGGTTCGGGGCGCTGAACCGGTTCGCGAACCGGTTCGGAAATTATAAATGACAAATTGCAACATCAAAATAAATTACAAATAAAAAATCTGAAATCAGCACATACGAAACAGGATACATCGTCGAAACTAGTAGTGCATAACGTTTATAAAAGCCTGTAGCCAATGCAAGCGGCAAACAACGACTGCCTGATGACAGGGCTGTCTGTCACGGGCGCTAACTCCAGCGTCTGCTGAGCGTTGGTTTGAGCGCACACGCCCGCTTGAGTCCCATGACTACGCTGGGCAGGCGACGGAAGCAACAGAAGCTCGGCAGATCCTTTGTCAAATTCGAAAATGTGCGCAGCTTCGCTTCTCCGCGAGCGACTAGGGTTTGTATCCCTGTTTTTAGAGCGCAGCTCTTAGGCGCCCGTTTCCGGCTAGGCGGCGTCGCCGTCGCCGTCGCCGTCGCCGTCGGCGTAACCGCGCGGTGCATCATGGGAAATATCCCATAATGCACCGCGCGGAAGGAGAGGAGGGAGGAGGAGGAGGAGGAGGAGGAGGGGGAGAAGGAAGGAGGAGGGGGAGGGGGGAAAAGTAAGGAGGAGGGGAGGTGGAGGAGGAAGGAGGAGGAGGAGGAGGGAGGGAGGAGGAGGAGGAGGAGGAAGGGGAGGAAGAAGGAGGGGAGGGAGGAGAAGGAAGGGGAGGAGGAAGGGGAGGACGAAGGGGAGGAGGGAGGATGAGGATGGGCGGAGGGGTATTTGGTAGGATGAGGAGTTGAGGAGGAGGGAGGAGGAGTTTACCATCCCCTCAGTACCCTTCCCTCCTCCTCCTCAAGAGCTGCGCTCTAGTTCGGCGTTACAGGGAGTTGTAAACGGCTTTAATTTTTTCCCCGCATTTATCGAGTTTCCGGTACGAAAAAATACGGCATGTAAATCTTGACACTTCATAGCTCGATATACTCTGACCGGTGGTTGGGGCAGCGAAGAGCAGATATAATTCATGAATGCTCATTTCAATTGTAAATAAAATTTCTTTCTCTCCCTCAAACATTATCAAACTCCACAGCCTTTTCTTTTCTCATTCCGATGGAAGCAAGCTTCAAGAACTCGCGCGTTCTAGAAACGTGTTGTGAAATGAGCGCACAGCAGCATTTAGGATTTACGAGATTGTAGGAAAATGAAATCCCGTGACGCGATTTTTTTTTTTTGCACAGCCTTCCAATTCTTTTTCTTCCGTGCAAGCCGCAACCAGCGCAATACTGCTTCCTATATCAAGATTCATGGATGCAGCGTTTATATTCCTAAGACTGAGTGGAGAAGAAAAATATGTAAGCGAGGTGTGTGTCAGTTGACGGCACTTAAAAAACAAATCGCATTGATAGCACATCCATTGTCAACACCCCGCAGGGGGCACCTGTGAAAACAGGTGTTTGGTGAGTGGCGTCACCACGGACCCCGAGCCATGCGGGTTCGCCCGCCCACGTCTGGCTGTGCGTGGCTTTCCCGTGTCTGGGGAAAAGGGCATCCTGGTGGTTGAGCCGAGCCCGGGGTAGGTTTGGACCCTTCGGGGCCCCCGGGCGAGGCAATACACCACTTCGGCCCCCGCTTCTCATAGACGGGAGTCCTGGTAAGGCCCGGCCAGGATGATTCAGTCTAGTCGCCTTTTCTTCTACTATCCCCTCCGATCTTTCACTTTTACCTTTCCTGTTTCCTTTACTTCTCTCTAACTTATCTTACTCCTTTTTCACCCCTCTTTGGCGGCAAGGGCTAACCTTGGGTGGCAATGGACCTCTGTCTTGACCCACACTTGGGTATAGTTTCCCGGCAGCACTGTTAGTGTAACGTCTCCAGCCAAGCCCTTCTTGTTGTGGTGCGTTACCTAACCCCTTGTTGGGCTCGGTGGTGGGCGGTGCACCGCGGATTCCGAACACTCTTTGCCCTCCTATGGCGCCCCACCCCTCCAAACCCCGTTCGGGGCACGCCTTTAAAAGGCGCTGCCTTGAACAAAAAACCATTGAAAAAGAATCCAAGGAAGAAACCTTTACAAAGTTTTTTGTCATTCATTCGCTGGATGAAGAGAAATCAGTTGCAAAGCTATCACCCTTTGTTGTAGCTAAAGTTCTCGAGCACCTTGTAGGGTTCTCCTATAAGGCTAAGAAGCTCCACTGTGGAGACCTCCTTGTGGAGGTAGAAACAAAAAAACAAAGTGAAGCACTCTCCAAGATGACCAACATTGTTGACTTGAAAGTGTCAGTGAGCCCTCACCGTACACTTAACACCATTCGTGGTGTCCTCTCTGAGGATGACTTCCTTCATACCAGTGAGGAAGAACTTCTTGAGGGCCTCGAAGGCTCTGGTGTCGTCGCCGTCAAACGCATAATGTTTAAAAAGAATGGTGAAGAAATTCCCTCCAAGCATGTTATTTTGACTTTCGAGAGGCACACTCTACCAGAGACAATAAAAGCAGGATACCTTAATTGCCGCATCCGACCTTATGTCCCCAACCCACAGCGGTGCTTCCGTTGTCAGCGTTTTGGCCACGGATCACGCAGCTGTCGCGGAAGGGAGACATGTGCAAAGTGTGGAAGTCAAGGCCACGTCTCCGACATTTGCGAGGCCGTGGCCCATTGCGCTAACTGCGGTGGACCACACCCCGCTTACTACCGCAGCTGTCCTTTCTTTCAGCAAGAAAAAGATATTCTTGCCCTCAAAGTCAAAGAAAATATCACATACATAGATGCAAAAAAGCGTTTTTCCTTTTTGTCAAAGGGTAGTTATGCTGAGGCGGTGCGCAGGGGCCCTGCACCGCGCTCGGAGTCAAGAGCCACCCAGGTCTCTCCCGAGATCTTGGCGGCCGACCTTAGGGCCCCGGCTCCCCGACTAGGGCAGCAGCAGCTCCTCCAGCTCCTGGTGGTAGCACGCAGGCTGCCCCTCCATCCAAGGACAGGCCGGCAGCAGCCGCGCCTGCCCCCTCTCCTAGGTCCCCTTCTAGGGAGAGGGAGCGAGTTTCTCGCTCCTGCTCGCTGGAGAGGGCCCCCTACCGAAGGAGCAGCATGGTACCCATGCAGCTCCTGTGAAAGGAGGTGTCAAGACGAGCTTGGGTGACCCCTCGCCCAGTTCGTCCGCCACTCCTTCATCCGGTCGTGGCCGGGGTTTTCCCCCGCGCGTGCCAGGCCGGACCAGCTCCGTCATACTCCATCCAACAGACACTTCCCAGGACATGGAGATATCAACTGATGCTGACAGTCAGTCTACTCCTGGGTCCGACCAGGATGGTGTGGAATGGGAGACAGCTTCTCGTAAATTTAAAAAGAAGCAACCTGTAGTAGCGCCCAAGTGATGGCCCCGATAGCTGCCGTAGTGTGGTCACATCTTCCACCTAGCTCGAGTTGGCTCTCCAGAAATTTATTTATTTTTCTAGGTTTTATCTTCCTATATTTACATATTTACACACTTTTTAATAGATGACGAAGTTACATTTTATGCAGTGGAACTGTCGGGGTCTTTTAAGAAATATTCCCCGCAGGGGGCACCTGTGAAAGCAGGTGTTTGGAGAGTGGCGTCTCCACGGACCCCGAGCTCCGCAGGGGGCGCCTGCACCTTAGGTGCTAGGTGCTTGGTGAGTAGCGTCACCACGGACCCCAGCCACGTGGGCCACCATACCCGCACGCAGGGGGCACCTACTTTATAGTAGGTGCTTGGTGAGTGGCGTCACTACGAACCCCGAGCCATGTGGGTTCGCCCACCCACGTCTGGCTGTGCGTGGCGTACCCGTGTCCGGGGAAAAGGGGACCCTGGTGGTTGAGCTGAGCCCGGGGTTTGTTTGGACCCTTCGGGGCCCCCCGGGTGAGGCAATACACCGCTTCGGCCCCTGCTTCTCGTAGACGGGTGTCCTGGCTTGGCCCGACCAGGATGATTCAGTCAGTCGCCTCTTCTACCCTTTTCTTCCTCCTTTCACTTTTCCTCCCACCTCTTTCTCTTTTCTTCTACACTCTCTTCCTTCCCTTTTCATCTTCTTAGGCGGCAAGGGCTAACCTTGGGTGGCGACAGATACCTTTCTTGAACCACACTTGGTTATAGTTACTGGGTAGCACTGGTAGCGTAGCATACCCAGCCAAGCCATACTTGCTATGGGGTGCTACCTATCCCCTTGTTGGGCTCGGTGGTGGGCGGTGCGCCACGGTTTCTGAAAACCTCCCCATCTTTATGGGTTCCAGGCTAAACCAACTTGATCGGGCTCCCAAAAGAGTCCGCACCGAAGTTTTCACCCCAGACAAGTCACCATGTATCCATCCCAAGTACCCAAAGTTTTTGGTTATTCATTCAGAAAGTGACAAACAGCTGTCAAAATTATCGCCCTTCCTCGTTGCAAAAGCACTTGAAAGTGTTGTGGGTAAGAGCTTCAAAGCCAAGAAAATGTCTACTGGCGACCTTCTGGTAGAAATTGAGACCAGCGAGCAGAGTGCGGCGCTCCTCGCACTGAGTACAGTGTCCGAACATAAGGTGTCAGTCACGCCACATCGCACGCTGAATACGATCCAGGGAGTTATCTCTGAGGAGGACCTTTTAGATACAACAGACAACGAAATTGCTGAAGGTCTTTCTGACCAAGGAGTCGTGGCCGCAAGGCGTATCTGCATGCGACGAGACGGGCAGGAGTTAAGAACAAAACACATTGTTCTAACATTTGAAGCCACCACACTTCCTGAAGCTGTCAAGGCCGGGTACCTCCACTGCAGGGTTCGGCCGTATATCCCTAATCCCCGGAGATGCTTCCAGTGTCAGAGATACGGACATGGATCCCAGAACTGTCGTGGGAAAGCCACATGCGCGAAATGCAGCAAAACCGACCACAAGACAGATTCCTGCACAAACAATGCACAGTGCGCAAACTGCAAAGAGGCCCACCCGGCATACTCCAGATCATGTAGGGCATGGAAAGATGAAAAAGAAGTTTTGGCACTAAAAGTAAAAGAAAACTTGTCCTACCAAGAAGCACGTCGCCGTTTCGCTTTCTTGCGAAAGGGCGGCTACGCGCAGGTGGTGCAGAGGGGACATGCACCACTGAAGGTTGCAGTGGCTACCCAGACGTCCTTTCTGGACTATCGGAAGCCACAGCAGTCCCCCACGCCCAAGCTTAAAATCGAGCTGCCCGGGCGTGCAGTATCGGCTGCGGGAGCTACTGCCTCCTCCAGCCAGACGACCACCCTTCCCACTCTCAAGGGGCAGCAGTCTGTCCCAGATAGTGGCGAGGGAGCACTGACGACATCCTCTTCACAGGATGGGTCGGCAACGGCCAAGCCCGTCCGTAGCCCACGATCCCCTTCAAGGGAGAGGGGCCCACGCTCTCAGGAGAGGACATCCGCATCCAAGGAGCGGCATGGTTCCTGTGCCACTCCAGCACCCAAAGGGCAGGAACAGGAAGTCTCCGGCGCCTCCCTGCATGGCACCTCCGCTGCGTCTTTGGCTGGAGGTGGTCGTGGCCGACGCCCGACGCCTCGTAGCCAGAGTCTTTCCACATCTTCTGGAAAGGTCTCGCAACAGGAGTCAGAACCTATGGATGACAGTACCCAGGCCTCCTCTCATGCGTCTGACACAGAAGATATGGAGTGGCAGACTCCCAAGGCCCGCCATAAAAGTAAACAACAAATAACCCCCCCAAAGTAACAATCTCCAACACATGGCTGCAATATTCCTTCAATGGAATTGCAGGGGATTGCTTACTAACCTTGATGACGTTGAGTATCTTCTGCAGGAACACAAACCTGCAGCCCTGTGTTTACAAGAAACACATTTAAATGCCACACATACAAACTTCCTCCGAAATTTTAAAGTCTTCCGGAAGGACCGCCTAAATGCTTCCATTTCATCTGGAGGAGTAGCGATAGTAGTTCCAAGGCTGGCTGCTTGTACGGCCATACCCTTACACACTCCTTTAGAAGCAGTGGCAGTGCGTGTTCTAGTACATAAAGCCATTTCTGTTTGTTCACTATATTTATCACCCTCACAAGCTATAACAAGTGCAGAACTTCACTCTCTTTTAGATGAACTTCCAAAGCCCTTTCTTTTGATGGGGGATTTTAATGCCCACAATACACTTTGGGGTGGGAATCGAACTGATGTTCGTGGGAAAATAATTGAATCAGTTTTAACTTCTCGAAGCCTTTGTCTTTTTAATACTGGTACTTCAACTTATTTTAGCGCCTCATCCCTATCATCGACGTCCATCGACCTCTCCATTGGTAGTGCCTCGTTGCTGCCGGACTTTTCATGGAGTGTAGATCAGAATCCCTATGGTAGCGATCACTTTCCCATTGTTTTAAAAAGCACAGTCTCTTTTAAGTCATTACAAACTCGAACTCCGCGTTGGAAGTTGGAAAAGGCTGACTGGGCCACTTTTAAAAAGGAGTCAGAGTTGCACCCAGACACACTAGCTAGCTTAAATGTTAATGAAGCCTGTGAAGTTCTGACTAGTGTAATTGTCCAAGCAGCAGAGCGCTCTATTCCGAAAACGTCAGGACGTTTACCATCAAAACCCAAGCCTTGGTGGAATAAGGAGTGTAGCGCAGCTCGTAAGCGGCAAAACTGTGCATGGACAATTGTGCGCCGTTACCCAACTGTTGAAAATGTCATTAATTTTAAAAAGCTACGTGCTAAGGCTCGCAATGTAAGACGCCAATCTAAAAAAACCACGTGGATGTCGTATGCTTCCTCAGTCAACAGTTCCACAGGCGTAAAAGTTGTATGGGACAGGGTTCATAGAATTAGAGGGGATTACCGTGCATTTACTATCCCTCTCTTTACATTAGATGGCAGCAGTGTTCCCACACTAGAACAGCAGGCAAATATTCTTGGTGAACACTTCCAGTCTGTCTCGGGATCTGACCATTATTCAGACACCTTTCTAAAATACAAAGCTGCCAAGGAGAAAGTACCAATAAAATGTACCGGTGGCTCTAACGAGGCTTATAATCGACCATTTACCCCTGTGGAACTGATGATCGCCCTTGACAAGGGGAAGAATTCGTCCCCGGGGCCAGACCTTATTCATTACAGCATGCTTCAGCATTTACATCCTGCAACATTAGATACCATCCTATTGTTTTTTAACTGTGTGTGGAGCAGGGGAGCTTATCCCATTCTCTGGAAAAGGGCAATTGTGATTCCTTTGCTAAAGCCTGGAAAGGATCCATCAGTACCTTCCAGTTACAGACCCATTGCACTAACCAGTTCCCTTGGAAAAACGTTTGAACGAATGGTAACCTCTAGATTGGTGTATTTCTTAGAGCAGAAAAACTTCTTCGATAAATTTCAATGTGGGTATCGGACAGGGCGATCAACTGTTGATCACCTAGTTCGCCTAGAAAAAATGGTCAGGGACGCCTTCGTTAACAAACAGCATTGTGTATCGGTGTTTTTCGATATTGAGAAGGCATATGATACCACATGGCGGTACGGAATTTTGAGTGATTTAGTTTCAGCTGGAATTCGTGGAAAAATGCTAGCTCTTATCAAGAGCTTCCTCGATGGGCGCTCGTTCCAAGTGAGACTCGGCACGACACTTTCTGAAACGTTTGTCCAGGAGAATGGTGTCCCCCAAGGGTCGGTGCTGAGTGTTATTTTGTTTTTGATCAAAATCAACTCTCTTGGACAGGTTCTTCCCCGATCTCTCTCCTATGCACTTTATGTTGATGATGTACAAATTTCCTGCTCTTCCTGTAATTTAGCTATTTGTGAACGCCAAGTTCAGCTAGGTATTAATAGAATGACACGTTGGGCAGATGAGAATGGTTTCCGTTTCTCAGCAGAGAAAACCGTATGTGTTCTGTTTTCTCTTCGAAGGGGTATCATTACAGAACCCACTCTAACTTTGGGAGGTCAGACCCTAAACGTACATCTTGAGCATAAATTTTTAGGTGTTATTTTTGATAAGAAACTTAGCTTCCGTAGTCACATCTTGCAACTAAAAAAGAAATGCCTTCTAGCATTGAATATTTTAAAAGTTCTTTCGCACAAGTCCTGGGGTAGTGACAGAAAGTGCCTGCTGCGTTTATATCAGTGCCTTGTTCGATCAAAATTAGATTATGGTTGCATGGTGTACGGCTCGGCACGGCCGTCACTTCTTCGGGTCTTAGATCCTGTCCACCACCTAGGATTGCGACTTGCAACCGGGGCTTTCCGGACCTCTCCAGTTTCCAGTCTCTACGCTGAAGCTAATGAATACTCTCTTGAAAAAAGACGTTTCTTCCTGGGCCTTCAGTATCACTTAAGAGTTCGGTCTGTGCCCCAACATCCTGCACTCGAAGTGTTTCTGGACACGCGGTATGAAAGGACATACCAGAACAAACCTTCTGTTGTACTTCCTTTTCCTCTGCGCCTTAAATCTGAGGCCAAGAATTTTGCAATAGACTTATCGAGTCCGGTAGCAACATTGCCCAGCCCAGTTGCACCCTGGAACATCACACCTATTCCGATTAATTTTTCTCTTTCCAAGTATGACAAGAAGAATGTACCGGCGGAAGATCTTAGGCAAGAATTCTTCCAAATCGCCGAAAACTACAGGAACCTTGTACAGTTTTACACGGATGGAACGAAGGGGAGCAGCAGTGTTGGATGTGCTGTAGTCGGGCCGTCATGCAGCATTGTAAAGCGGCTCAACAACCAAGCCACCATCTTTTCTGCAGAGTCATATGCCCTACTGGTAGCTGTGGATACTATCATTAAAAGGAATATCAAGGCCGCCGTAGTCTTCTCAGACTCTCTAAGTGCACTCCGTGCACTTGCATCCCTAGATAGGTCAAAAAATGCTTTTATTCTGCAAATACGTAACAAGATTGTAGCTGCCACAAACTCCAACATCACCATTAATTTCTGTTGGGTACCTAGCCACGTCGGTATAGTCGGAAATGAGGAGGCCGATAAGGCTGCTAGAACATGTCGGGACATGGACACAGAAGTTACCTGCATCCCATACCTGGATTACAGGTCATCATTGAAAAAGTCGATTAAAAAGAAATGGCAGGAGGAATGGGATACTGAAGTTCACAATAAACTCCATTGCGTGAAACCTATTCTTTCTGAATGGGCCAGTTGCCGACATAACGAGCGTTTTTATGAAGTTGTCCTCTGTCGTCTGAGAATTGGTCACACTCACCTCACACATGGCTTCCTTCTGCGAGCAGAGGATGCTCCAATGTGTGAAGAATGTGGGGAAACACTCTCAGTCTTGCACATTCTCATTCAATGTCCGAAATATCATGAGGAGCGTCGCACCAACTTCTCACGGTTTTTTAGGGAACAGATCCCTTTCCACCCTGCCCTTTTGCTGGGAGAGGAACCTCTTGTTCCTCATACCCAAGTTTTTAACTTCCTAAACAGCATTGGCTTATTACAGCACATTTAAGTTAGTGGATTTTCTTCGTATTGTCGGCATTTCATGAAAGATTTTAAACTCTGATATGCCTCACCTTTAACTAAATAGCACCGCAGTTTTCTTCTACCATTGTTCTGGCGCACTATGGCCTTAGCAGCCGCTGCG
>JAZHYW010016820.1:0-26915 GCA_037355805.1 Ixodes ricinus | reverse complement strand
CATGTATTGCTAAGAGTTGATTAAGTGGTTTTCGATGACGCCCTCTAAGTTTCCAATTGGAACCATATGTTTATTTCCACTAATTAAAAGTTATTTAACGAATTTTCTACATCAGCTTAATTATCACAACGATGACACCCACATAATGTACCCCTGGCTGTATAACTGACTGCACAACCGTAATGCGCATCTTTTACGGATTTTTTTTAAAGTAAATTAATTAAATAAAATGAACACCCGGTATATATATATATATATATATATATATATATACATATATATATATATATATATATATATATATATATATATATATATATATATATATATTATATATTTTTATTTGGTTATAAAATATGTTTAGAGACTCTCTCTTTATTATATATATATATATATATATATATATATATATATATATATATATATATATATATATATATAATATATATATTTCTTTATATATATATAAAGAAATATATATATATATATATATTTATTATAAGATATATGTTTTTTTTGCGTCAAAATTTGCAAAAAAAAAGGGAACGTGAAAGAAGTAATTTTAAGCGCTGGGGAAGTGTTAATGGCGTATGGCAGCCTCCAAAGAAAAGGTAAAATTGGAGTGATTAGTTAGCTAATTAACTAAAATGTCTTGACTAACTCTTAATTTTTCACTTGAGGGACACATAATGTATTTAGAAGATTGAACCTCGGCCTCAATATGGTCTAACTCCTGCAATAAAAATGTTTGAATAAAAAATTTGGAGTAGGTGCTACGGGGGTCAAGAAGTCTCACTTCGGTACGACGTCAAACCGAAACCAAGTCGAGAAAGAGCGCCGGCAAAGTTATTGCTCCGCCCTTGCGGCATTCACGTGGATCGTCCCTCTCGTCAGCCAGCTTCGCCTAAGCAAGTGGAGCCGGCAGCGATGGCCTGACGAATCGCATGCCCCGAAGGGCGGAGCGATAACTTTACGGGCGCTCTTTTCCTGTTTAGTTTCGGTTTGACGGCATTTACCAAAGTGACGTTTCTCGACCCCGTAGCGCCTGTATGAATTTTGTCATCCAAATTTGACGACACGGCTAGGCGATTTTTGTGGTCGGTCTTCCAATCCTCTAAACGGAATTATATGCCCTCGAGTGAAAAACATCAAAAAGTTAGTTAAAACATTTTAGTAAATTCAGCCAACTAATTACTCAATTTCTACCCCTTTTCTAGAGGGGCCTGCTAACGCCGTTGACAACTCCCAGACTCAAATTACTTCTATCTCGCATTCCATTGTTTTGAAAATTTGGTGCAGCTAAAAGAGACATATATATATATATATATATATATATATATATATATATATATATATATATATATATATATATATATATATATATATATATATATATATCATTAACAATTTATAACATACACACCAGATAATAAAAATTACAGCTATATATTTCTATGCAAAAAAAGAAATTACGAAACACGTAAAAACACATTTTCAAAAACATCTTTTCACGACCTCTTTACCGACGAGACTACTTAACGTGCAAAACGTCGCAAAATACATCAACAGTGGGCCTTGAAACGCAGCGCGCAGACTAGATACAAAATATTTGCTTAGCCGTCAATGCGGTTTGCTGCCGCTGCAGAAACGTAAGTATAATTTGTCTAAAAGTAGCAAAATTTCACGTCAAACTTTAAAAAACAAATTAATTTCTCTTAAACTTTTTTAACTTTTTGCAACAACCTGAACTAACTTGTGATGGCAAAATGTTGCGTAGAATTATAACCTCCAGTTGAGAAATACGTCAAAAAACCTTTGCTCAAAATGAGCAAGCTGGTCTTCGTTGCTAGTGGGCTTTGCTGCACGACGTCGGCTCCAAGGAAGTATTTTCTAGAACCGGCAAAGTATGCAACAACGGTGCTGCTCTATCGCAGAGCGTAGAAAGTCGCCATACGCTGTTAGCAAGTCCCATGTATTTAGTGAATATTTAGGGGTGAAAAACACGCTATTTTCACTAACTACCATAAATTTACAGGTTGAGTGATGGATAATTCGTTCAAAAAACATGCGAGGTTGTAAAAAACGTGATATGGTTTGGTTATACACGCATAGCCGAGTAGCCGACCTTCGAAAACACGCATCGCTCCCGGCGGCAACCGCAGCATTGGCGGCTATCGAAGCATCGGAATGCTTAGGGACACACCTAGAAAGGACCGTGAAGACAAATGCCGCGGAAAGAATAGTAGGCATACCTACTAGCAGGTACCGACTGTACCTGCTAGTCAGTAGTCGAGCAGGCATACCTACTAGCAGGTACAAAGTGCTCTAAAGCAGGTAAAAGGCAGGGGAAGTGTGGACGGTGCGGACTTCGTGTTTCGCGCCTTTCGCAAGGTGACTGGGTAAATGCCTTTGCGAGGTATGCGGAATATGCAAGCGATTTTGTTATGCCCGTCGTTTGCGTCTCTCCAGCCAAAACGAATAAGATGATCTACAAAGGCGCAATCACAAGCCGAGATTTACGATAACAGTGCGTTTGCTTGAGTGGTCCGTGAAGTTGTCTTTTACACGGCTTTCTGCAACACCGTGTCATGACTAAGAGCTGGAACGGTCACGGTTTGTGCTGGCCTACCGGTTGACAGAATCCCGCATCGCCCGCATCGGCACCGAGTGCACTTGGGACTGTTGATGCTCAAGCCTTTCATCCGCGGCTTGTCGCCAGCTGCTCCTGCTGCTCAACGGTGAGGAAGCGGCGAGAGTGACCTTTGAAGTAAATGTAAATCTTGGTTAATCCAGTTATCCGGAGCCGAAGCGCGGAAGATGTCGAGCATTTGCCTTGCGTTTATAACCGAAACCAGAGCAACGAGATAACCGCCTTTGCGTACTCCAAAATAACGGAAGCAATATGCTGCAACAGGTCGAGTACGTCACCGGGGATGTAGGCGAGACGGTGCGCACTGTTTAAACGCTTGCAGCATCCACGAGCGGTGCCAGGAAAACGACGTCAACAGAGAAGGAGCTCGCGATTCAGCATAATGCAGTGTTACGAACCCGCATCTTCAAAGTTCGGGGTGGTGGCGGTGTAAAAAAAAAAAAAAAAAAAAGACTCATCAGCGCCACTTTGAAGTGATTATTAGGGGTGTGCGAACATTCGAAATTTCGAATACGAATCGAATATTTTCCTTATTCGAAACGTATTCGATTCGAAAATTGCATATTCGGAAGTTCCTGAATATTCGGCCAAAGCCGAATATTCGAGGAAAAATGGCGAATATTCGCACGAACTACGAATATTCGAGCAAGTAACGAATAATCTGCTTGCCATGCATTCCCCTATGAATATGTTTATTCACTGAGGAAGGCGTATGATGCACGTCGCGCTATCGATCTGCTCGTTACTACCTGTCCGATGGCGGCAAGACAAGATCAGCTCTTCGGTTTCTTTTTCAGCAAGTTCCCCTTGTTGTGTGTCATTTTTGTAGCAATATGTAATGTAATTGCGCGTTCTATAAATTGACACAATAAAATAAACCTGCGACAGTGAAGTATAAATATAAAATAAATCTCGAGAGTGATGTAGCTAATATAAATGTTTGAAAATTAAAGAAAGAAAATGGGTGCGCGCAGAACGTTGCATTGTCATCGACGAAAAACTCCTGCCACTCCCACGCAGTCAAATGTCGCGAACAGCTTCCCGGGTTCGAGTTCTACCAAGTTCTGACTTTTTTGAACTTTCAACGTGATGTTCGACAAAGGATCGACTGAAGTTCAAACTTTGTGTGCAAGCACGAAAATTAAAAAAAAAACTTGGTTGATTCTATTAGGCGGGTAAAAGTGCAAGATGTGTTGGGTTTATCGGCATCACTGGGTCCACATTAATAACTTATGAAAGCGTTAAAAGCGCATATTTTCGCTTTTATAAGGTATAAACCTTGGTAACCATTTTATAAAATAAAAAATAAACTACCTTCAAAAATATTTGTTTCCTAAAATTCGAAATATTCGTGTAGCAGCCGGGCAACACTGTTCATCAAACTTCCTCAAGCTTTAGTGAAATTTCGCAAGTTTCTTGAGTGAAAGGGTCTTTCTACTGGCGGAAGGGGTGTTGTCATGGCGCGCAGGGGAGCGCTCACTTTCTGAACACGTTGAGCAGTTAATTTTCCACACGATAATTTGTAATGAGTGCATTACTAGAAGTATCTTTAGCCTGCTGCAGCCCAGTAAAAATGCAGCTGCATTGATTTATATTAAAAAGGGCAATAAAACCCGCAGTTAGCTCTTGTTTTTGAATTTTTTCTATTTCTGAGACACATGTTCGATCATTCGATTCGATATTCGAAGCCCGTTTTTTTGTCTTATTCGTATTCGATTCGTATTCGAAAATTTCCATATTTGCACACCCCTGGTGACGGTGAATAACACCGGTCACAAACTTCCAAGCCCCCCGCCGCTCCACTCGACACCGAAAACGACATACGATAACAAACTGCATCCAAACGCCCCGGGAAAGTGAAGGCGTTCTGCTCCAACACAGCCACTGGAGGAAGTGAAGTGTTGGGTGTGATGTCCTCAACGGGAATATATAAAAAATACTTTGCACGAGGATCATTTCCATTTCTTTTTGAATACATAATGATAAAATCCCAAACAATTTTTTTCTATCTGAATCAAGCTTGTCGGATTGCTCATAACACTGTTTGCAGCATGAAAATAACAAAGATATAAACTTTTTCGCGACCGGTTTAAGATTTATTGTTAATGGATCGTTATTTTTCGCAGCAGACTAACATTATAGATTTTTCACTCCACACTTTTTAAATGCAAGCAGTTCGCACATACGGCTGTCTAATGCGCCGTGTTTTGTGACTTCTAATTCAAATTCTGTAACGGTCAGCGACCAAAAGGCTCACCCACACGTGTCAAGCTTATATACGCCGCGAGGAGGAAAGAACATTGAGTGTGCTGACCAGGGTGGTGTCGGGTGCTGTATCGTTGATGTGTTTGTGTATATTGGCGCGCTATCTAAAACGGCGCCATGACGAACGGCCACGTTTTGAAGTGCGTGCGCTTGTTTATGTTTTGGTTTGCGCTCTCCACGCTTCGGTACTCTTCGCCTGCGGCGCTCTTTCCACGCAAACACCTCGCGACGCAATGTGCTTATCGTCAAGCGAATTTCGATCGTCTGGAGTGGAGCACAGCGGCGGCATTCACCCGCGGATGGGCTAAGCCTACCCGCTTCGGCCCGAACCCGTCACCGGCGAAGAGCCGGACGTACTGTCGCCCGACCTCCGTCCTTCAACCTCATGTGTACTTGATTCTGCTCTGTGCTGGCGATGTACCGCCCAACCCGGGACCGTGTCCTACTTGCCCTCGCTGCTGCAGGCCGCTCTACGACAGCGTGGCGGCGTTACAATGCGATGGGTGCAACATCTGGGTCCACAGGAAATGCGAGCAGCTCTCTCTGCCTACCTATCGGCGTCTGTCGAACTGCACTGAACCATGGTACTGCGGCACGTGCCAGCTGCCATCGTTCGACGACAGCCTGTTCGAAGCGCCGAAGCAGCCTGCACTAACGACGAGCGCATCACCTACCGCAGCCGGGGACAGACCCAGCCCGACCGTCCCGACAACGTCAACAAGAAGGAACGCAAAGCAATTGAAAATTTGGTACTCCAACGTCAGATCAGTGAAAAACAAGATAAAAGAGTTGAACACTTTACTTGAATCAACAGACGACACTGTGTTCACCCTCGCTGAAACATGGCTGGACTCGGCGACATGCGACGGCCAGATCGTCGACACCACCCGGTACCAGGTGTTCCGGAAAGATCGCCCGACTTCCCGCGGGGGTGGGGTCATGGTGCTCGCCCCATCCCACCTTGCTTGCCGCCGCCGATACGACCTCGAACAGGACACATTAGAGGCCATCTTCGTAGAATTTCGGAACTCCCGGAGCAAATTTCTCCTAGCCTGTATTTACATTCCCCCTCACGCACAAACACTGGTATTCGAAACCCTCCAAATTTCCATCGACAAACTTGTGGAACAGCGCTCATCGTACACAAGCATCTACCTGCTCGGAGACTTTAATGTGCACATCGATTGGAGTGATCTCTCGTCCCCCATCCCGTCCACCCCAGCGTCCCAGCAGCTCCTCGAGATGATGGAACATGCTGGATTTGTCCAGCTGTGCAACGACCCCACATACCGGTCGCCAGCAGGAAAGGAGTCCCAACTCGACCTGTGTTTCACCACAAATCCCACTCTCGTATCAGACTGCTACGCCCAGGACAGTTTACTTGGATGTGATCACAAAGCTATACATGTCCATAGTTATACCTCGTTTCCCCGCCAGGGTCGCTTTGCCCGTATGGTACACCGCTACGCACAGACAGACTTTACCCACCTCTGCAAGCTCCTCCACCTTGCCCCATGGTCAATGGTGCTGACTGAATCCTCTCCGGACGACATGTACGAGCTCTGGCTCGACTTTATGGCCGCCATTCAGACTGAAACTGTCCCTCATTTTCATGCTCCCAAGAAGAGAAGGCCGCCTTGGATAACGAACGACATCGTAAAGATTGCACGAAGAAAGCGCCAACTCTTCAACAGAGCACGGGAACGACACTGCCAGTCCAGCTACACTGAAGCCAAGAAATTGCAGAGGGAAGTGAAGAGGCTCGTGCACATATCGCATCAGGATTATGTCACAAGTATCGCAGCCCGAGCAGCCAAAGAGCCCAAGTTATTCTGGGCCTATGTACGCTCCCAACGAAAATCCTCCTCTCCCAGTCACCCATCCTTCAAGCACAACCATAGATTGGTATCCGACCCCTCCACAATAGCTACCCTATTTAGCGAACACTTCTCATCAATTTGGTCACCCCCTGAACCACCTACCCCGTCCCTACCTCCGGTCCCCTCGAGACCACCACCAGCACCAGCCTCAATCATCGACAGCCCTGCATCATCCCCTCAGCCCATTCTCTCGTCACTATCAATCACAGAACAGGATGTACAAGACTCGGTGTCCTCCATCCGCACAGCCCAGAACCCTGGGCCAGACCAAGTGCATCCTGCATTTTTCAAGCTCTCTGTCCCTGTAATCAAGCCTATCCTGACCATAATGTTCCAGCGCCTCCTGGATTCCGGCACCGTTCCCTCGGCCTGGAAGAGGTCCATTATAACACCTGTTCACAAGGGAGGTGGACTTGGCACGGACACCACGGACTCCTATCGCCCCATCGCATCAACCTCAATAGTGTGCCGCACGCTCGAAAGAATAATCAATAAGAAAATCTTGGACCACATGGAGGATTATGGACTGTTCAGCCCGGCACAGCATGGCTTCCGACGAAGGCACAGCTGCGAGACCGCCCTGGCCGTGGCTGTCCACACAGTCAGCACGTATCTTGATCAGCGAACTCCCTGCGAGTTAGTCCAGTTGGACTTCTCCAAAGCATTCGACCGGATTGACCATGCGCTTCTCCCCAAAAGATGCAGAAGGTTGGCATTGAGGGCACCCTGGCCAACTGGCTGATGAACTTCGTCACTGACCGGACCCAACGAGTGGCCTTCCATGGCCACCTCTCGCCGCCCTGCACTGTGCTTGCCGGCGTTCCACAGGGCAGCGTATTGGGGCCAACGCTGTTCTCCATCTATGTAAATGACATCACTGATGGGATGCAATCCAAAGCCATATTATACGCCGATGACCTCACGCTCATACAGCCCCTGAACTCACCTGACGCATTTACCTCCCTACAAAGTGACCTCGACGCCTGTCTCCACTGGTCTACGGTCCACAAGCTGCCGATAAACGCCAAAAAAAGCCAAAGCATGACCATCAGCACGTCCTCATATAACAGATCACCTACTTGCAGTCTTACGCTTGGTGACATCCCCCTACCTAATGTCAGCAACAGCAAAATTCTTGGAGTTACATTCGATCAGCGCCTAAATTTCAGTAGACACGTGCACGAGACCACCTCCCGTGCGAGGCGCACATTGGGATTCATTACTCACATCACCCGCGGCATGCCGGCGGCATCACTTAGAGATCTATACACGGCTCTGGTGCTCCCTCAACTCGAGTTTTGTTCAGCTATATGGGATCCCCCTCCAATGCCCTGAAGAGCTCCCTTGAAGGTATCCAGCGGAAAGCAGCCCTCACGCTCTACAGACGTGTGTTCCCATCGTCGTGCCACACGGCCTCGAGGGATCTCCCCACCACAAGACTCCTACAGCACGCCAAGTGGCAGAGCCTACAACACCGTAGGGATGTGGCAACAATCAGGTTGCTCTGCCTCTTTATGGGCACCGGTCCGCCTGAAGTCCCCTTTCCACTGCGCCTCAACAAACGCACCGGCAGGCTGCAGCCCCCTCTCACGCGGACCCTGCGCCACAGCAAGTCGTGGCTTATACGTGCTGCAACTCTCTGGAGGTCACTCCCCCGAAGATGACAGAAACTTTCCCCGACCACCGTGATGACATTCGGGAGCTGTGCAGAGCAATCGCGTCCCCCATATAGTGTGTGTGTGTGTGTGTATGTGTTGTTTAGGTACTGTACATTATGTGTGCCTGGATTTTTTTTTTGTCTGTTTCTGAACAATATTTATCTTTGTTGCCATTTTTTTCTTTTTATCTAGTCTCAATTTATAGCGCCGCCCGGTCGGTGTCAGGGGCACAAAACGTGTATGGGCGCATGCCTTTCCCTGAATACCTGCACACCGGGCGGCACTGTGCAATAAAAGTGCAATAAAATACAATACAATACAATACAATGTCACTGTTGTGTAATACCTGCTACTCATGTTGTCTGTGATGTATGTGGGTTGGTGTCTACTCATGATCATTCGCAGCGTATTAGCAGACTCTTTTTTTGTATAGGCTGCCAGAAATCTCGCTAGGTGGCGTAAGTTACCGCCCATTCCAAATAGTTTGCTTCTGTTATTTATCCATGTAAGTTCGGCATTCGTTTTTTTTTCGTCTAGCGGCTCCGTCGTAGGTACCGAACCCGCCGACCGCCGACGACGCACGTACATACGAACCTTTGCACGTTTAGCTTTGCACACTGGGAGACTGTTTACTGTGTATAAAAGACATCGAACGAGAACAGACGCGTCCTGTGGGTTCTCAATTCGGCGGAAAGGAGCGCGGCTCACTGGGCTCAGTCTCTCGCCTGCTCGGCTGCTGGCCGCCATGTTTCAAAAGCAACACGCTGAACCGTGTTTTGCGGACATGCAGAACACAATGCATAGTGTTGAGTTTACACGGCACATCATGTGTAGACGAATAACACACATGGCTGCGTGTAAAACGAACACGTTTCGAAGTGTCCGCTATGGAACAACGGTTTACACGTCTGAGCGTGTTATTTTTGCTAACAGTGTACCTTAACCCTATGGGACTCGAAAGAATACAAAATAAAAACAACGGAAAACACAACGCAAAATCTGAAGAACAGCTGAGATTATTCGACCGCACAAAAACAACAAAAACAAGAATGATGTCGCGAAGATTTAACCAGACGTGTTTTGGCAAGCTAAATCACTAAAACACCAGACACGCTTCCGACATTGTCTATAAATAAGTGGGAAAAAATTAACTACGTGCCTCTTCGGTGTGACTTTGGCGGCTGTGCAAATTACCACGGTGAAATATCGGCAATTTTCACGCCTCGAGCTTCTCAATTTTATATGTGTGGGAAAAGTTTAGCTAACGGCGCTCACATATAGCTGAATGTTCCTCCCACGAAATATGGCTTTAACATATGTCCCTTACAGACATATCAAAATATGACCTGGATAGTCATTGTACGTTCCGACGTGGAAACACCCAACTGTCGATCGCTGTATAGCGGCCACTCGATTCCAAGCGCAGAACAGTGAATGAATCGCACGACCAACGGTACAGGCAACGCCGTCGTCGCCCGCTTCACACGACGGGGCAGCGGGGTAGCAGAAAAAAGGCAATTAATATTTCGGCGTCCACCGTCAAAATATTTCAAAAATCATTTTTACGTTTATGATGCCACTTCGGTAAAACGTAAAAATAGGTGCTTATAAAGGCCCGTTCACACTGTTGGCGACCGAGTAAAGCGCCATTCACATATGCATATGCAACTGAGTAAGACTGAGAGAGACCAGACTGGTTTCTAAGCCTCTTGCGACGTCTTCGGACCGGATGCGCTGCAGCGGAGCAGGTTCTAAGACGCCGCAAGAGGCTTCAAAAACCGGTCTGGTCTCTCTCGGTCGTACTTGGTTGCGAGATGTGTGAACGGTCCTTAAGACCGAGAGAGACCAGACCGGTTTTTAAGCCTCTTGCGACGTCTTAGAACCGGATGCGTTGCGGCGGAGCTGGTATTAGGACATCGCAAGAGGCTTAAAACCGGTCTGGTCTCTCTCGGTCTTCCTCTGTCGCAAGAGTGTGAACAGGCCATATATGTCCCATCACGCGAAAAAGGTGTCGGCGTTGCCCCCAAAAGATGGCCATATAAATGCGTCATCAAGCACGCGCCTTTCAAGGTCAAAGCGGACGCGCCGCAGACATAAAACACCAAGAAAAGCACAGCAACGCAGATGCTTCGTCATGGAAGCCGTGAAGCCGGCGGGAGCGCCGCGCCTGCGCAGTAGGGAGCCTGATGTCACCGCCGGACTATAATGCTTTCGCATTCCTACGTAAGCAGTCTCAAATGTCTTAGGCGTGTTTTTATTTCTAGGTCCCCGTCAATGCAGCCGTCGCAGTGGTAGCGATTTCGTGGTTTCCGATGACGGGGTCACGCGTCGCTGTGTCGCGTGCCGAAGTAGCTCTGTCCTACTATAGGCGCTGAGAATACCTTATTCAGCGTGTGCCTGCTCGACTGGCTCGACAGTTGTTCCCACAGTGGTACTTCCTTTCAGTACATGGGACGCCCGGCGGCGATGTTCTGAGCTCTCGCATGTTACTACCGGCACACGTCTCACTTAAAATATTGAATCCACAACAAAGGCGAGCTGGACCTCCCTCTATCTCTTCAGCACCTAACAAATCTGAATCCCTAAACTACGTAACACTGAGAGTTCGACACGTCCTTTGTGCCTCCACGCCTCCACTACCGCGCGAGCGCTTCTTCGTGTGATCGGAAAGCCTTCGCTTTGCATCTGGCTCTGGCCCTGTTTTTAACCTGGTTTCGTTGTTTAGTTCGTGTATAACGAGTGGTTGGCAGCCAAAACGATCAGAATGTGAAATAAAATGTTGTGAATGTAAACATTGCCTCCTTTATGTTTCTAGACCGGTGCGACGAACAACAAAGGTTTCGACACACTGAGCAAAACATTTATAAATTGCAGTCTGCGCCGCAGTTGTACGAGAAACATGCATTTTCCGACAGCAAATAGTCGTCCAGTCAAGTGCAAATTTTATGACAGGAAATTTAGCTCCTTGGTTTATATAATACACGTGAAATAAATCATAGAAAGCAACGGTGCTCGCATACTTGTGATCTTTAGCTCAACTAAGCAAGGGGTACGTGCGGCTGATAGCTTATCAGTTGTCCTCTGAAACGTATTTTTTGCATTCTCTATCAGGTAAAATGTCAAAAACTTCAGACGACTGCGCATTTGTTTTCGTAAAACTCCTGTGGAACTACGACGCCGACTGCAAGATGGCATTTTCTTGACTGCCACTTTCCATCACCTTCCAGTCCGCACTCCGAAGCTCTGAAAGAGGTTGCGTCACGGACGTCAAATAAAGCCTTATAATTCTTTTGAAAGGTAAACGCCCAAATAATCATTGCAAAAAAACAAGAAGGAAAAAAACTGTAGGGAAAGATTGCCACGTCACTTCCGGCAACTCCCCTTCCACCACATTTCCCCTCCTTTTCGGTACGCTGAGTCGCCCATGAATCTCCGTGCTCATGTTTCGGTATCGGAGCAGTTGAGTTTTCAGGCTTTGTTAAAAAGATACGTGAGTGTGCAGCAAAACACCTGAATGAGTAGTGTCCTGACACCATTATAAATCGCCTCGCATTAAGAGACACTGGCACCCCCAAGATATTTTGGGGGTGTCAGTGTCACTTCAACTTTCAAGCTTGTTTAGTGCAAGTAGACTCGGCGTAAACAGTATACAAGGAGATTCTGGTCATTGTTAGAGGTGGCCATAACCGACTTGTTATGTCGATTCACTTGGTCCGATTCTGCTTGTGATTCTTAGTATCGACGTCGAGCATCGCAGCTACCGTCCATACTGTTCAGCCCGAGCGACGTCGAGACTGAAAATAACGAGCAGAACTTCATTATGTGAATCACAGGCTTTATCGTTTAATTCTGCGGCACTTCGCGGAATGAATCGCCGCGCGTCACATTATTTACGCCACATTTCGCGGCGTGAAGAGCCCAGTTAATGTCGCTCAGGGCCACCAAAGTAGTAATACATTGCTAGGAAGACGTAGCATCAACAATTCCAAGGCGAAAGAGAGCACGAGGGACTCACGCACCGACGCTCACAACATCCCACTTCAATAATTTGTTGATGCGGAAAGGCGCGCTTTTTTGCCAACACTTATCGCGCATGCGCCGCGCTGGTAGCGTGCCGTTAGGGGGCACTCCTGCTTGTTTGTAAACACGAATTGGTGTATCGACACACTTATGTTTATAAGAAACTGGCGCGCCCTAGCGGACGCCCTGGCGACCGCGCATGCGCGATGGAGTGTGGGCAAGAAGCTCGCCGTCGCCCGTAAGAACACCATTGAAATGCGATGTTGTCGGCGTAAGTGTGAGTCGCCGTGCTCTCTTCGCGTTGGAATTCTTGATTCTACGTCTTCCTGGCGATGTCTGACTACTTGAGCGGCCTCAGCGAAATCAGCGAGGCTTGTTACATCGCAAAATCTTCGCGTGGATAAGGTGACATGCGGTGATTCATTCCGCGTGGACGCCGCACAATGCAACGCTAAAGCGCGAGACACATGCGCGAAAATCATCCGATCCGACGTCCTACCCGGCAATACAGCTGCCTGATCCAAAAAGTTGATCGCTTCAGACGTCGGATCGGCGATCCGGGGTGCGTCCAACGTGCCAGATAGTTTCGCAGGGCCAGCCAATGACAGCACAGCTAGCGAGAACTTCTGTGATGACGTACTGGGTCTGGCGGGACGAACAAGAAAACGGGACTGACGTGGGCGACGGGAAGCTGGACACGTATTTCACTTCAACGCTTACAACAACAACAACCGCTTACCCGTTTGAGAAAGATGGCCCCAGCAAAGAATGCACGCGCTAGCGAAAACGAGCTCCTAATTTTGCTCGTGCGAGCTGAACCCTCAATATGCATGGACCAGAGATGTGTATAGGAACGCGGACCTCCACTGGAGCGCTTGGATCTCTTGGACGGAGCCGAACGGATCGTCGTGTCGCATGCAAGGTCGGAAGCGTGCGTCTCAAACTGTCGCGTGCGGCAATTCGGAGCGGTGTTCGGACTGTCGGATCGGACGATTCTGCCGTCCATGTGTCTCGCGCTTAAAGCCTGATTCGCATGATGAAGATTCCGCCCGTAATTTTCAGTCACGACGTTGCTCGGGCTGCAAAAGCGTGAACCGTAGCTTTGATGGTCGACACTGAAAATCGCAAGCTGAATCGTACCAAGTGAATCAGGCATAACAAGTCGGTGATAGCAACTGGTAACAATGATCAACATCTCCTCGTATAACTGTTTACACCGAACATGCTTCGCCCCAACCAGCCTTCAAACTTAAAAGTCTCTTTAGGCTTGCACTTACTTCTTATCGCAATTACCCGGCTAACATTTGGTCTATGGGTCGGGGTCGTCAAAAAGAGCAGACGACCAAGCAGAAACGTTTGAAAGAGCAGACGACAGTTCGAATCATCAGGCGGCCGTTTGAACTTGAAGACGGATTGAACGTAGTCCACAGGTGGTCCGTACAACTTGACGGTTTTTTCGCGTTCATGTTGGAACAAAACAAATAATCTGATGACCACAAGTATCCGTGAATTGAACCCAAAGTGGCTTCCCGCCCAAACAGTTGTGGTATGACGGCGTCTGGTTTTCTCTTTCACGACGCATATCGACGTTCTCGGACGAACCGAGCACATGAAAACTGACCTTCAAAATTTTATCGACACTTTTGGTACAGCCCTAGTCGCGGCGTTTTGACGAGAAGGCAGAATTTTGTCTGGTTTCCTTCAAAACCACGCAGAATTGCACGCCCCACGTGGTGACTTCCGCCCACAGCCCCAGACCGGAAGCGCGCTGGACGCGCCAACACCGCGCCATGACGTAACAGAGTAACCATTTGGTCGTGCATTGTTACGGCTAGTGTAGCTTCCCCAGTGCTCCAAAGTGTCTCCTTCGCAGGAGAGCGAATGAAAGGCAAGAAGCCACGCGCTCTCCCTGCAGTACAGGGCTACAGCACTGTCCAAGCTTTGACAACGTAGCACAAAAAAGTTGACGCTGAGAACAGAACAGTTCACGCCAAAGAGGGGGTGCAATGATTTCGGGACTTCGGTCAAAGATTTGTGGAAGTTGCCTTCTGACACCTCTGAAGTAAAGAACAGAAAACCGATTTCGCCTGCGTGTCCTAGTTGTTGCGTAAATAAAATATAAATATGTGGCATTTCGGGCACCCCTCAACTCACTCCCCGTCTTCAGGGTCACACGTGGTCGCACTCCCAGTGACGTCATTCGGAGTGCCGTTTAGGTTCCCGTGTGCGATCTCGGAGGACGCTTCCTCTCCCTCTCTCCGCTGACATTAGCGGGCGTTATGCTGCGGCTTAGAGCCGAGCGAGGTCACGTAATCTTTTCGCCGTAGTTCCTTCGGCTGCCACTTGGGGTTGCAGGTGGGAGGAAAAGCTCGACTTTTGCTTTGCGATTATGCAGCGGGAATCGCGACATTTTTAATGAAGGAGGTGTTTTCTTTATATTCCGGGACACGGTAAACAACATAAAAATGACGAGATGCAAATTCTTTTAATCATAAAATCGTTGCACCGCCCCTTTCAAGTCATAAAGATTAAATTAATCTTGGGAACCAAATTTTAATTAGTGAAAATAGACATATGGTTCCAATTAGAAACTTATTTACGGTCATCGAAAACCACTAAATCAACTCTCTTTAGAACGACTTGAAGCTCGTGCGAAACTCGGGGCGCGCCGAGTTACCACTCGGGAAGCAGGCGGAAAGGTAGCAGTGGCGGAACCCGATGATAATCTTACCATCCGCGTTCCGGCACTGCTAGCTTTGCGCGTGCTTCACGAGTAAGAACTCTGGGCGCGCCCCCGAGATTCAAGTCGTTCTAGAAAGAGTTGCGGTGGTTTTCGATGACGCCTCAGTGAGTTTTTAATTTGAACAATGCCTATGTTCACTAATAAAAAGTTATTTAACAAATTTTAATTAAATAGCCCACTTATCGCAAAGATTAGCCACCCACATAATGTCCCCCTGGCAGTATAACCCACCTGCAAGAACCGCATAAGTCTAACTTTCACAGCTTTCTTTAAACAAAACTGTAAAGCTTGAAAAAAAAAACTGTGTATACTTATTTTTTTTCAGCCAAGCTCCAGTCAAGTTTGTTTAGGTTATGCCCAAGTTTCCGCTCGATGCTCCGGCTAATTTTGTTTTTAACTTGCTCTCTCAATTGTGCCATCGTCGAGCAGTTAAAAGCCCGTATATAGTTTATGACTAAACGAAAGACACGGCTTTAAAAATATCCGACAGCTCAACTCATATAAACCTTGTTGCCTCACCCAAATTCCATGGCTTATTTCCAATTGACAAGAAAAAACACACGAAAACCTTATCTGGATACTGCAGTCCACGAAATGTTTACAATTCTTACTTTCAATAGAGTTTTCATATCATCACTCACCTCACTGTTTTCCCTTTCATATACACCAAGTGGACTGCTAGACGTCACAGCACAGTGGTGGCGCTGCAATCGGCAGTGCGCATGCGCCGATGCGTCACTTCGCACGAATTTGATTTCTGCATACGCGCATTGCACACACCTGCTGTGGGCAAACGCGGGCTTGTTTGTCAAAGGCGTGTTGGTCTATAGACATTTGCAAGTACGGCCTCTAGGCGCCGCCATCTCGCTGCTGGTGTGGGTAGATAGTCTGATAGTCAAGCATTGCTGAGGCGTATCCACGGCCTTAGCACTGCTTGACTATCAGACTGACCTGCCCAAACCACCGGCAAGATGGCGGCGCCCAGAGGCCGTGCCTGCAAACGTCTATTCGCGACTCCAGCGAACCATAAGGGGTGCGCTGGTCAGGCAAAATGGCGGACGAAAGGAGGTCGTTTTCGTCGTTCAACATGCGGACCACAATAAATTCCGTGCACTGCCGCGTAAAATTGGTGTTACATATAAACCCAAAGCGATTTTTCGACGGTAGAGACCTTCTAGTCAGTGCGTATAGACTGACACGGCGGAAGCACAAAACAAATTACTGGAAACGATGTTTGTTTCTATGCTGCCTACGGGAACCAAGCAGCGACAGCAGACGACAGAGTCGAAACGACTTCCTCTCCTGAGCTTCTCGGCGTTGCCGCTATGCGGCGTCGGTTTCGCTGGAGTCGCCAATACTCGATTTTATGTCCGCAACACCCTGCTCTGGAGGAGAGCTCTTCACCTTAGCACACGGGTGCCCTGCGGCGAAGCAAGATACGCATAATCGCGATGCCTACTCCGCGATTGTCGCTTCACCGCAGTTCACCAGTGCGAGGTGTTGGCAGCGTCATTATTACAATCATGGTCCTTACTTGAGGAAAGTACAAAATCCATCCGGATGCAAGTCGGTGATGCGAACTTGGTCCTTCTCGGGCAGATTTCCGTAGAACATGGCTTCGAAGACCTCGTTCCGAATGGCCAGCATCATCTTGTGGGCCTTGAAGCTCTGGGGCGGGTCCTCGCCATTCTCCACCAAGAACTCAACGTCGCTTAGCCTTCCTTCCGTGAACAAGGTAAGGTCGTCCTTTCTGGCGCTGTCTCCCTCGCAGCGACTGGTTTCGCCATCTGAAAGTACCGCAAGCGTCTGTTCTCGCATCCAGCTCAAAAACCGTAGTTAAAAAAGAGGTTCGTTTTTTTAATTATTACACTGGTTTAACCTTTTAATTATTTAATTAAGATTAATATTGGTGCATCTTAGTCTAGCTTTCTTTTATTTTAGCAAGACATACATGTTTAAAATGACAAAAGCGCTGTTTCTACTTTCGACAAACAAATCTTGTAAGAACTACTTTGCACAACGCACGAACAATGCGTAAAATTTATTTTCTTTGTGCGAAAAAGGGTGTACCGTGAAACCCGGAGAGATGCCCCACCACGGAAAAGTAACTCACCCCAATTTTTGGCTTGATTTTCTATTCTTTTTAAACACCGAAATGTAGCCCACTCGTAGTAATCATAGTGTTCGGATCAATGATGACCTTGGCGTAAATGCGTCAAGTTAGCTATGGCGGGATATAAGCGAACATTGCTGACTGGCAAGTTCAGAAATCTTTGCCTCATTGACAATCGCGGAGATAACAAATTTCACGAAGACACATGACCAAAAATAGCCATTTTTTCAACTTTTTCTTGATTGCACACCGAAAGTTAGCCCACTCCTTATTTTCACCCAATTTTCTCTCGATTTTAGGAGGGCTATCTCTCGGGATTTTATGGTAGTCAGATTTCTATCATGTACGCCTGTAAAACACAAGGCACTGGAATGCGCATGCAATAATTTACTGCAGCTTGGACATGTTTTCCTTTTTGTGTTTTTTCTTTGCGTGAATGTTTAGTTATTTTTTTCGCAGTGTATAAGTTTATTTCAGTTCCGCTGGCCCTTTTCGCAAGCCCAATTTAGACCCTTTTTGAAAATCCCTGAAGGCAACACTGCGGCCGTCGTATTGCGGGACCCGGTTGGCCACGGAAAAGGAATGGCATGACCTCGGTTTCAATTGCCCCGTTGACAAAAAAAAAATTCAACTCAGCAGTGTAAAAAAAAAAAAGTCAACAATCGCTTGCATTGCACCCATTTATCTTCACGAGAGCCTCCGCTGAAGCATGGATGTCCAGCCACGTAATGAACTTCCTCAGGCTTAGCGAGGAGTAGAAGTACGGCCAGGCGCATCCCATACCTCTTTGGCGGCCTGACTACCACTCCACACTGTAGCATGACCCTCTGGGCTCACGGATAATTTAAGAAGCTCGAGTCATTGAGGATCCGATGGAACCGGATGATCGGCTTAGTATACTTATCAGGGTATCTAGCAAAATATTATCCTGAAATTCCCTGACTTTTCCACGTTTTCCCTGACAATTTCAGGTGAAATTCCCTGACCACTGTAGAGGCGTCCGCGCCCGCACAGGTGTGGCCCAGGAAGCATGAAGCGAGGTACTGCGCCTTCAACAGTGCCATTGGTACACTCTAAATCTCTGTTGCGAATATATAGCGAATAAAGCGCTCGTAGCGAATATATTCGCTACAACAGCGATGAAAAGTCGGCTTCCACAGTCCTGTATTCGCTACAGACACAAAAAAGGAAAATAACAACAAAATGTCGAGCAACCTAACATACAAAAATAGGTACGTAGCGAATGAATCCATCCAAAAAGATACAATTCTTTCGTAGCGAATATTTTTTCCCCGCGCTGTAGCGGAAAGCATTTTTCAAGGTTAAGGGACCTTGTTTTTTTACATTTTGCGTTTTGGTTAAAATAGCTCGGTAGCGGATGAATCTCAGAGCGCATAGCACAAAGCCTAACTTGTGCTCGAAAACGAAGAACCAAAGAAGTAAAATCTGCGGCCAATCGTTCTTTCTTTGTGTTTTTTTTTTTTTGAATTTATCACCGTATCGTCGAGAGAGGGGGAGGGAGAAGGATGAGGACGAAGGGTTGGCTGTAAAGACAGAGCCTCAAGCCGACATTAAAAACAAAACCACGCTACAACACGACGCCGGTCCCGGGAAAACGCCAGCCAATGGGAAGCCACGAATTTTCAAAAGCGCGGGAGATGTACCAAAAGCGAGAAGCGATATTCAGACAAAGGAGCTATACAAGTGTTGACCTCCGCGGCGCTTTGCGCCGTGATTGTGCTGAGTGTCCGTGCAAGCGCTTCGTTAGAACGGTGGAGTTAGTTCAGCTTGCCCCGGACATTCCAGTTGGCACTTGATGATTGCTGGCATCGACCGGTTTCGCACAGCGAATTGGGTAAGTTTTCAGAACTCATTTCTTTACCTCTGATTTTGCAAGTATGTTTGTGGAAATGAACTGTCTTCTCGCCTAGCGAAGGTCTGGGGGTATATGTATTTTAGCTCGGAACATATTTTTTAGAGTAAAACTATACGCACTCCGGAGTGCATTTCGGAGGAGATGGCTATACGCACTCCGCTAAACTCGTATAAAACGAATGGCCACAACGAGTTTTTTTCAGCGATGGCATAGCTCAGTGGCTATGGCGTCCGCTTTGTACGCAAGTGGGCGCGGGTTCAATCCCCGGTGGGCGTACTTTTTTTTTTTCATTTTGTTTTATTGAGGCATATTGCGATGTTTACGACATTTCTTTTTTGCGATAATGTTGGCGACGAAACTTCGCAGAATTAAATGGGACTCCCTTTCCGGAGGTGCGATCGGGGACAGCGGGGCTTGGGTTGCCGGCCGGACGCCGCGAAGCGGCGTGTACTGGTTACGTTTTGTAATTAGCAGCCAATACTGTCGCCGCGAAGCGGCGTGAACGCAGGCGGGGGCTGGGTTAACACGCTCCCCAGTGATACACGCGCCGTTCGAAAAGGGAGGCCCGACGGGCATGAGTTCTCGGCGGAGTGCGTATAGCCATCTCGTCCGAAATGCACTCCGGAGTGCGTATAGCTTTACTCTTATTTTTTAAGCAATAACTTGCTAAGTGTTCTGGATTCGGTTCGCGCTTGTGGAAATGAAGTGAACTAGCTGAACCTGTTTTAAAGTGGTGCAAATCATTCATCGATCGCCAAGTCGTCGATTTGCGACGTTTTTTCGATAGAATGCTTTATCGAAAAGCTTTCCGCGCCTCGTTTTGTCAACGCTCCTCGCGACGGTTCGTCGCTGGGTATGTCGACGAATTGCATTTACAGTGAACAGATATCCTCCTGAGACGAAACGTTGCACGAGGATATGTTTCACGGAAACCATGCATGCGTCGACGAAACCTGTGTCCAGGAACGTCGTCACGTGAAGAGTTGTCCAAGAAACGCAGTCCCATGAAACGAGTTTTATGTGAAACGATGGGGACCTGTTCTAAACGTTTCAGAGGTCCGCACAGCCTGGCAAATTGAGAGTTCGTTGTCTTCATAGAGAGAGAGATACGTCTTCATTGTGCCAATTCTAACTTAAAGGGGTGAAGAGCTGTGTAGGGTGTCTAGGTCAAAGTCCTTCCCACGCAGCACAAGACGTCGAGATGACATCGAAATAAGGTCCTCGACGTTGGGCGACGTCGAAGTCCTTAACAAACTTTTTATCGACGGCATTGGTACGTCCACATGAGAGGTTCCGACAACGTCAAACACGCGACGTAGTGACAACGTCATAAGCTTCACCTCGACGTCTTCAACAGTAATCGACGTCTGTTCGACGTCTTGTATGAGAAGTTCTTTGAACGTCGAGCACGAGACGTCATAAAAATGTCCTGAGCAACACCTTGACGTCTTCGACATTAATCGACGTCGGTTCTACGTTTTCTCCGGGAAGTTCTCTGAACGTCGAGCACGAGACGTCCCAACAATGTCCTGAGCAACACCTTGACGTCATCGACATTATTCAACGTCAGTTCTACGTTTTTCGGGAGGTTCTTCGGACGTTGAGCGCGAGACGTCCCAAGAATGTCTTAGCAACACGTTGACGTCATTGGCGATAATAGACGTCAGGTCTACGTTTTCTCCGGGAAGTTCTTATAACGTGGAGCGCGAGACGTCCCAACAAGGTCCTGTGCAACACCTTGACGTCATCGACAATATTCGACGTCATTTTTACGTTTCCTTTGGGAGGTTCTTGTAACGTTGAGCGCGAGACGTCCCAACAATCTCTGAGCAACACCTTGACGTCATTGGCAATAATAGACGTCAGTTCTACGTTTTCTCCGGGAGGTTCTTTGAACGTTGAGCGCGAGACGTCCCAATAGTGACTGAGCGAACACCTTGATCACCCTAAACAAGCGCCTTATAGAGCCCGAGGTGCTGTCACATCACTTCTAAAATTTCTCGTCAATGTCAGCATTTTTTATACTGTGCATGCAATCCACATTTCAACCTGGCTGAGCTGCTGAAATCTCTTACAATATTATCATTCTCGTGAATGTTTTATAGCAGGAATTGCTTAAAAAGCCGAGAATTCACAACAACAAAAAACAGGATTTAGCTCGAAGTCAGCGGGGCTGCTAACAGCATTTTTAGCGTTTCTAACTTAATATCAGCGTCTTTGAAGCTGTAAGAGAATGACAATAATGTAAGAGATTTCTGCACCTAAGCCAGGTTGAAGGGTGGACAGCATGCACAGTATCGAAAACGTTGTCATTGACGAGCAATCTTAAAAGTGATATGACAGGTCCTTGGGCACTATAGGACGCTTGTTTAGAGTGACTCCGAATTACACCCAAAACTGTCTAACCATGGAAGTGGCCGAAATTACCGATTACTAGGAAGAATGACGAAAATAATCCCTGGAGAGGGGGACAAGAGGGACAAAGGACAAACACAAATCTCCAAACACAGCTAGGTGACTGGTGACTTACACCGTTCCCATGATTCTTGGACAGCGGGCCGGGGCGCTTGGGGGATTTAGCAAATGGGCTATTCCGTCCGAATATACATGCTTTCGCGAGCATACCTTCAAACGACGAAGCCACCAGATTCGGTTGACTCCATCGTTCCACGGTGACCCATGTCGAGACCGGTGTAAATTGACATCCCGTTCAGTCTAGACGTATGCTCGACGTTTTATGGTCGTTAAATGGGACGTTATTACAATGTTGACATGACGTTATCACAGACGTGCGCTCGACATTTTATGTCGTTAAATGGGACATTATTTTATCTTTAATGACGTTTTCAATTGACATCCTGTTCAGTTTAGACGTATACTCGACGTTTTATGATCGTTAGATGGGACATTGTGTCAACGTCGATATAACGTTATCACTTGACTTCCCGTCCAATTTAGACGTGCGCTCGACGTTCTAAGGTCGTTAAGTGGGACGTTATGTCGACGTAAAATCCACCCTTTTTTCCAGACATTAGCCTTTCCATATTACGTCGAAGGGACCTGACGTTCAGACTTTCGACGTTCTTTCGACATGTGGTTCCTGACGTCATCACCTTCTTTCGACGTCTTTTCAACGTGTCTGTGCTGCCTGGGGTAGACACCCTGGACATGTGCTCCAGGAAGCGACGCTGGGTGGGCTTAGCAGTGTAAGGGGTGAGCGGGAGCCATTCCTTCCAGGTGGTGGGGGTAGGGGGAAGTGTGTGTGTGTGTGTGTGTGTGTGTGTGTGTGTGTGTGTGTGTGTGTGTGTGTGTGTGTGTGTGTGCGTGTGTGTGTGTGTGTGTGTGTGTGTGTGTGTGTGTGTGTTTGTGTTTGTGTTTGTGTGTGTGTGTGTGTGTGTGTGTGTGTGTGTGTGTGTGTGTGTGTGTGTGTGTGTGTGTGTGTGTGTGTGTGTGTGTTGGGGGGGGGGGAGAGGAGGGTTGTGGAGCGTTGACAGCTCCAGAAGATATGTTCAGAGGTAGAGCAGGATGGGTGTCCGGGGAGGTTGAGGATGCGGTGCATCCAAACGCGATGATAATCTAATCATCCGCGTTTTGTCACTGCTAGCTTTGCGCCTGCTGTACGAGTGGTAACTTGGTGCGCCTCCGAGTTTCCCGGAAGCTTCAAGTCGTTCTAAAAATGTTGATTTAGTGGTTTTCGATGACGCTCGGTAAGTTTCTAATTGGAACCATATGTCTATTTTCACTAATTAAAAAGTTAATTAACGAATTTTAATTAATTAGCCGCCTTATCGCAAAGATTAGCCACCCACATAATGTCCCCCTGGCCGTATAACTCACCTGCACAAACCAGCATAAATGTAACTTTCACGCCTTTTTTTTAAAGAAATCTGTAAAGCTTAAAAAAAAAACACCTCGTATATACATATTCACAACGCCACCAAACTGCAGAATATCCTGTTTTCAAGGACACGCACAGAACCCACATCACAAACAAAAAAGGAGGGTTATTAAATAAAACCATTAGCTGAGCTAGACACATCTGCCCCTGTTCCTTTTCCCACCTCTGTAAAATGTTTTCCTCCACCTGCCCCAGTCTCGGGTTAATTTCATCGTGGTTACCTTCGACATTAAGTTCCCTAACAAAACGTCGGCTGCACATCTGAAGCTTCCTTGACACCGTTTCAAATGTTCCAGTTGTTGTGAGCAATTTATGTTAATAACAGTTCACGAAAGAGATCGGAAGCTCATCTCTTTTCTTTTGAAGAATGAGATACTAGGGAAATGTTGAGAAACTGAAGCGTGGGCCGAAATCACGTGATATAGGGCTTCTAAACAAAATATTTTTATTCTCTTAAACTCTGACAAACGAGCTTTTCAGAATATTACGGGATGTAATAGTGAATTTTTTAGGATTTTTCATGGTCTTTTTTTCTACTTGTGTTTCCCTAGCTTGCCCTTGAGCTGGAACTGCAATTCGAAAAGAAAATGACTGAAATGGAGAGAGAAATAATGCAAGTGCTCGCGGTGTTTCGACGAGACCAAGGAAATGAATCCAGCTCGTTTGTCAGCATCGACAAGCATTTGAGGCCTCCGAAAACCCGGTTTGAGCTCATCAGTCTGGTAAATCACATTGTTCGCTATTTAGTTTAAAAAATAATTATTATATATTATGAATCGACTCAGCCTTGACAATATTATTTTGCATACGGTGTAAGTGAGTGTGAATGTTTATTCAATATTGCAGCTAGAATGTCCAGAGGGCAACGTCGTGGAACCTGGGACGAAACTATTTCTTGGCACCGACCGAAAAGTCAGCTGGTGTTCAAGCGACCAAAAGATCGTCCTCAAGACAACATCGATGGAGCGAGCACTGGTGCTCTGCCTGGGAGTCTATTATGTAAGAAACATAACCTACACAGTGGCGTTTTCTTAGCTCCTGGCACTAATTCAAATAGTGGTGGCGGGCGACGCCAACTGTCGCCAAAGTTGGAGAAGGGTACGTCTGAAGGCCCTCTTAAAATCTTTGACAGCCTGAAAGAGTGAAGAAGCTGGACCGACGTTCCTATACAGTTTTTGAAACTAGTCACGTTTCCTTATATACGTAAAAATCTCTGGAAGCTCACCAGGATTCACTGTGCCAATATTTAAAGATCAAATAAATACGTTTCACATTGTTTAACCTTTGCTTCACGTATCTTTTTGTTACGTTCTTTTGGCTGATTTAGTTTAATGCCCTACTTTTAGTACCTGTTGAAGGCAAACATAGGTTATCAACAGTTACACAAACACTGAAGATCCCTATGATCTACCTTCTATACAGGCTGTCTACCAACCTGGCAAACAAAAAACCTGTAATTGTCAGATAATTTGGCGAGTTTGAAAAAGTCGGGGAATTTCCACCTCGCAGTCACGGAAATTGAGCTTTTCTTTCTCCGAGCGACTGCAAATCACGCGCGTGTGGTGTGGCATAATTGCATGCAACTCGGCTATCGTGCCGACGCAAATCTCTGAAACTCCTATCGCATTCTCTTGAAACGTTCGCACTAAGATGAGCTTCTCTCCTTGTGCTCGCGCTAAAAGATTTATTTAGCGATGAAATATCAAAGAATAGACTGACAAGGTAGTATGATATAGTGCTTGGCCAACGCTTTGTTGGCCGTCAGATATACCAGTGTTTTCCACATATAAACAGTGGTTAAGGGTCCAGATACGTCCTGTCCCCCTTGGAACCAAGCAGGGAATTACGATAGAGTAGGGGAAACCTGGAAACGTCGGCGAATTTGAAAGCGCCATATTGGTAGACAGCTTAGTATAGTGCCTGGAGAAAGCTGATTAAGTACACAGCGCAACACTGCGCGAACACGCGATCGCTGTGCTTTTTTTTTGTCCTTTTTAAAGTTTAAGGGTTGTCTTCAAAACTAGTAGTTTGGTGGAAAATGTTTATTTGGGGCGCACTAACCTAAGCGTTCATATTTTATACCTACAAATTTCCAAATAAAGTATGAGTTTTTTTTGCTTTTTTAACTTCCGACTAAATGTGTAAAAAAGGAATAGTGATTAAAATATTTTAATATACGCTAAATAGTAGCTATGTACTCTGACTACCTTTTTACATAATCACCGTACATGTTTAAGGCAGTTATTATGACGTGGAGCAAGCTTTTGGATGCCCTCCCCCAAAGGAGGCTTCCGCAGGGTTGTCAGCCCTTCCAATGAACTGAGTAAACAAAACAATAGTGTTTAAAAATATTTTATTACACACAGAATGTAGATACATACTCTAGATACTCCTACAAATAATAACCACATTAGAAGTCATTATGACGTGGCACGAGCTTTTGTATGCTTCCTCCCTTTCGTATGCCCTCCCCTTTTTATGTGGTAAGGGGGGTGCATACGAAAGCTTGTGCCATGTCATAATGGCTGCCTAAACCTATGCGATGATTATATGGTAAAGTGGCTAGAGCATGTATCTGCAATCTGCATATACAAATATTTTTTTAATCGCTTCTATTTTCTTCACATATTTGCTCGGAAGTCGAAAAAAAAAAACAGCCCTGGTACGAAAAATTGCTGATGTACCCGTGCTCACAGTCTCCCGGAGTTTACATACAGCAACATATTGTGTCTGAGATGACATAGAACGATCCGATGCGCTCACTGCCAACAACCGCCTGTTAAGTGACATAATATAGCAACGAGGCATGTCCTTCTCTCATAATGTTAGATGCAAAAATAGAGCATCGTATGTGAAACACCGTACCATTTATTTCTTGCTTCTCACGTATTCTTGAAGCTTTTAGATATCCCCGTGCATAGGAGCAAGAAAAGTTCAAGCTGTAAATATATTCAGCTTCAATCATTTTTACCGTCACTAGCGCCGTCCTCAACACTTAAATGCCTGCTATTCATTGCTGCCGACTGCATCGCTATATTGAAAACATATGTTCAAGGTTTAGTGGATGACGTTAGTAGCCCTAAAAAAGGGTTCAATTTGTATCGAATAAGGTTCGTAGCGGTGAACTATTCTGCAAGTCAACCCAGATAAAAAAGTATCTAATGTGACCCAAATAAAAAGTCTTCGAGGTGACCCAGATAAAAAAATATCCGGGGTGACCCATATAAAAGATTTTCAAGGTGACCCAGATAAAACATTTTCGAGGTTACCCAGATAAAAGTTTCCAAGGTTACCCAGATAAAAGTTCTCCAAGGTTACCCAGATAAAACATTTTCAAGCGGACCCAGATATATTCGTCACAAATATATCCACCACGAATTTGCAAAAAAGTGGTGGATAAATAGCGGATACATCCGCTACCGGGTTTAGAGTGTAGTGCCGTCCCAATACTCGACAAGCACATCCATCTGCTAGCTTCTGAGTCACTTTGTTGAGAGACTCGTCAAACGAAACAACTAAGAAATGCACACTGGCGAGGCTTTGATAGCAGCTTATTCCGAAAGTAGGGCACAATACCATGGCAGACGGTATATCCTACCTTGTCCTTCGCTAACTGAAGTTTTGCAGCAACTTAACACGCGGGAAACATGGAGAGGGACGACTGAGGTCGATGCCGCTATAGAACAAAGGGATCCGTGAATCGCTATCGAGTTTTGGGCTAACCAAATTATTTCGTCCTTTGTCGCAGCGCTCTTCAGTAGAAAGCCGCTCATCAACGTCTTCACACCTCTTGTGGTGGCTGCAGGCTCCTC
>JAZHYW010016819.1:0-12590 GCA_037355805.1 Ixodes ricinus | reverse complement strand
ATATTGCTGCCCTCAGCTTTACATCTGAAGCGTTTCGCCGTGTTTTTGTCCAACAACAACGTGAAGCACTCTGCGCACAGTCTGCCAGTACCACCCACAACCGAGCGGCCTCGCGGAGAGAGCCGTACGCACCATCAAGGAGGGCCTCAAAAGCTCCTGCACCAGTATAGCTTGTCTATGCGCCTCGCAAAGATGCTATTCAACTACCGTAGAGGACGCCGTTGGAGGATGCAAGATCTCCGACCCAGCGGCTTTTAGGATACCAAATCTCCGCTCCCGCGGGGATACCTGCCTTCCCGCCCTCCTTGTCTCTTTTCCTCTCCGCTCAGGAGGAAGATACTGGCGAGTAAGCCTTGCCCTGGCGACTCCGTCTGGGCACGCAACTTTGGTGAAGGAAAAGTGGCTTCCGGGGACAATTAAAGAAACAACGGGTTCCTGCATGATCACGGTCAAGACGTCAGCAGGAGAGCTGAAACGGCACATGGACCAAATCTCGTCCAAGAGAAAGCACGGCACCTGCGCCACCGGTGAGGAAGACGCCTGAACTACCCGACCAAGATGACAGCCTCACTCAGCGCAGTCTCGATGCAGCGGAAGACGAGGCCGTCCCAGCTTTTCGGCGGTCGACAAGACCCAAGAAACCTGTTGACCGATATCTCACCTCTAAGAAGGGAGGAATGCTGCATCTCAGACATCATCTTGACGACCGATATCTAATTGAAATTGTAGCAAGAAAGATCTCATTTGCTAACAAATCGTATATTTACATTATTTTTACAAAAGAGCCAAAATCTCAAAGATCGTGGAACGTGGACTGCGTAGCCCTTTCGCCTTGTCATCTCGAGCTCCCGCGTGCAAGTTCTGGCGTTTTCTTCTCGTGCTGGTGGTTTCGTCTTTCTTTTCTCGCTAGCGGCGTGCCGCCACAGGTACTCCCTCTAGCGAGGAGGCGCAGTGAAGACGGGAGCGACCAGGTGGTCCTTCGAAGTGGCACACGCCGAACTATGGTTGGAGCAAGAAAGTGCGTCGGGGTTGCTTCGAGATATGCTGGTTTTATCCTGTCGAGCGAAATGGTACTCTTCAACGTCCTTTCACGAGCACGGTGAAGTACTTGTCGTGGTGTTTTTGAAAACTTTAAATGGTCCTTCGGGTATGGGTTCTGTAGCGGCCGATTTGATGGGTGTTGCTCCAGGCCATCTCGTGAAGCGGTCGATGCAGGTCAAGATGTACCGGCAATCGTCGGCTGGCGGGAGTGGTCCCACTATGTCGAGGTGGATGTTGCTGAAACGCCCATCGGGAGGTGAAAACTTGCCGAGCGGTGTAGTCGTGTGCCGACCCACTTTCGCGCGCTGGCATTGCACGCACGTGCGTGTCCAGTTGCGGATATCGGCGTTGATCTTAGGCCAGATGAATCGAGCAGTTATGAGATGTTGTGTGGCTCGAATTCCTGGGTGTGAAAGTGAGTGGATTGCTTCAAAAATAGGTTTGCGGAACTTCTCAGGGACATATGGTCTTGGTTGTCCTGTCGACACATCGCAGACCAATGTTGCTGTGCATTCCGGAATCTTTATGTCTTGTAGGTTCAGTGATGTCGTTTCCCGCAGATGTGGTAGTGTCGTATCCGTGCTCTGCGCTGCTGCTAGTTCTTCGTAGTCGACAGCGTTCCGTTCGGTAGAGCAGGTGTTCACACCAATTCGAGAGAGTGCGTCTGCTACGGAGTTCTCTTTGCCTGGTACAAAGCGGATGTCCGTCGTGAACTCCATGACATAAGCCATTTGCCGTACCTCTCTTGGCGTGTGCGTTTCACTACTAGATGTTAAAGCATACGTCAGCGGCTTGTGATCTGTCATCACAAAAAATGGTCGTCCCTCGAGGTAGTAGCGGAAGTGTCTGATGGCAAGGTAGACTCCAAGTAGTTCCCTTCCGAAAGTGCTGTAGCGGCACTCAGTGGTTGACAGCTTCTTCGAGAAGAATGCCATCGGTCTCCACGTTCCGTTTATGCTCTGCTGGAGTACAGCTCCGACGGCGGAGTTAGAGGCGTCTACCATGACTGATGTTGGGGCTCCAGCCTTTGGATGGGTCAGCAGTGTAGCTTTTGCAAGTTCCTCCTTGATGGCGGAAAACGCTGCGTCAGCAGTTGGTGTCCAAGTGAGAACGGCGTTCTTGCTCGGCTTCCCTTGCAAAAGGTCATGCAGGGGCTGGAGGACACTAGCACACTGAGGAACAAAGCGCCTGTAGAAGTTCACGAGCCCGAGAAACTCGCGGAGTTTCTTCGTTGTAGGAGGTTGCGGGAACTCGCGGATGGCTTCTACTCGCTGTGGCAGCGGCCGTATGCCGTGACTGTCGACGCGATGGCCCAGGAAATCCAGGCCCTCGACGCCGAATGTGCACTTTGCAGGGTTGACGATCAATCCATAGTTTTCGAGGCGAGAGAAGAGCTGACGTAGGTGGTCTACGTGGTCTTCCGTGTTGTCGCTGAAAATGAGGATGTCGTCCATGTATGCGAAAGTAAAGTTCAGGCCGCGTAGGACCTGGTCGATGAACCTTTGGAAGGTCTGGGCCGCGTTGCGGAGACCAAACGGCATCCGCAAGTACTCGAACATTCCGAATGGGGTTATTATGGCGGTCTTCGGGACGTCGGCCGGTTCCACAGGAATTTGGTGGTATGCTTTCACCAAGTCCACCTTACTGAAGATGGTTGCTCCGTGCAAGGCGCCGGTGAAATCCTGTATGTGGGGAATCGGATACCGATCGGGGACCGTGCTCTGGTTGAGGGCTCTGTAATCCCCGCATGGACGCCAGTCGCCGCTCTTCTTTGGGGCCATGTGGAGGGCCGATGACCAGGAGCTGGAAGAAGGCCGGACGTAGCCAAGCTCGAGCATGTGCTCAAATTCTTGCTTCGCTATCCGTAGGCGATCTGGAGCTAGGCGTCTAGGTCGAGCGAACACCGGAGGTCCCTTCGTCTCGATATGGTGGGTCACGGTGTGTTTCACCGGTATGTCCCTTGAAGTTGGACGAAACACGTTGGGGAATTCGTCGAGGATATCCGTCCATTGGGAGGTGGGCTCCACTTGGGGGAGGCTGGGCGCCTCTTGGACTCCCTTCGCAGATATTCCTTGCACGGTGAGGCGAGTCTCAATGTCGTGAAGCAGTCTTCGCTTTACATCCACCATGAGCGCGAAATGTCGGAGAAAGTCGGCTCCTATGATGGGTTGAAGAACGTCGGCGATTAAGAAAACCCACCGAAACGTCCGTCTGAGGCCGATGTCGAGAGTGATTGACTTTTGTCCGTACGTCTTAATTGGTGAACCATTCACTGCATGTAGTGGCGGGGTGTCTTGTCGATGCCGTCGATCTTCCAGCGTAGGCGGAACGACGCAAATCTCGGCCCCCGTGTCTACTAGGTACCGGACCTTGGTGGTTCGGTCGGTGACGTAGAAAAGACGGTTGGACTCCAGGCCGGCTACACCATCCGCCTCTAGTGCGCGGCCTTGCCGTTTCCCGTGAAAGTACACGGAGGTTGGCACTTCTTGGCATCATTGCCGTGACGGTAGTGGTACCAGCAGACCTGGTGTTTTGCAGGAGACTTGCCTCGGCGGCGTTCTTCTTTGGTTCGTCGACTTGGGCTCGAGGATCTGGAGTGACGCATGCGGAGGTCATTGAGTTCTCGGGTGAGTTGATCCATCCTGGCTTCCATCCGAGAGTTGGAAGACAGCAGCTGGGCAATCTTGTCCTCCACAGCCGGCGATGATCGTGCGGCATGGAGTGCAGTGTCATGTGTTTGCACAGCGGAGATGGATGGAAAGCCCGCGTCCATGATTTGGTCGGCCATCCGAGCCAACGTGGCGGTGGAGTCGGTGGTCGATGTGCTTAGTATCATGCGGACTGGTTGTGGTAGCCTCTGGAGAAAAAGTTCTCGGAGAATCGTTGTCTCCATGTTCGGTGCTTTATCTCCTAGAAGCTGTTCCATGCGTCGTAGAAGTTCTGTCGGCTTCCTGTCACCTAGTTCTTCTGCCGTCAGGAGTTGCTGCAGCCTGCGGTGTTCCGACTCTGTTGTTCGTCGGATGAGTTCACTCTTCAAGTATTCATAGGGCTGGTCTTCTGGTGGAGCGCGAAGAATGTCCCGAACGACTGCTGCGGATGACTGCGGCAGTGCGGAAATGACGTGGTCGAACTTCGTCAAGGACGATGTTATCTTGTTCTTTCGGAAGGTCGACTCAATCGTGAGGAACCAGAGTTCCGAATCGGCAGCCCAGAATTCCGGTAACTTGAAGTTGACCGCAGCGACGGCAAGCGTTGTTAGGTCGCCCGACGACGCGGAAGCTTGAGGGACGCTCATTGTTCCAAATGAGCGCGGATGTTCCAAAGGCGAACTCACTGGTTGATGGAAGCCACTTGGCGGGTAGGAGGTCTTGTTCCGTGTCTCGGGTCACCAGTTTGTAGCAAGAAAGAGCTCATTTGCTAACAAATCGTATATTTACATTATTTACAAAAGAGCCAAAATCTAAAGATCGTGGAACGTGGACTGCGTAGCCCTTCGCCTTGTCATCTCGAGCTCCCGCGTGCAAGTTATGGTGTTGTCTCGTGCTGGTGGTTTCGTCTTCTTTTCTCGCTGTAGCGTGCCGCTACAAAACTAATGTCATTCGTCCCTAATTCCCCTTCCTGCTTCAAAAATGGGTCAATTTTTTTCTAACATAGGAAATCTGTAGTTGCCGAGCACGCGGCATATGAAAAAAGAAAACGGTGCCCACAATATGGAATGAAAAGAATGAAAACTAGAGGCATTTTCTGTGAAACTGCAATGAGTTTGTACGTCGGTCCATATATTTGTTACACACATGAAGATGTCGGTGTTCTGAATTTTTCAATACTCACTACGGTCGTTCATGCGTGTTTCTGATCTAGGATCATTGCAGAGGATGCAGATACGTTCTTAGAAACACACGGGTCATACTTAATTTGTATAAAGACCGAGGGTGTCTCGCGGTCGGACGCTCTACAATAACAAACGGTCTTCAGCAAATCCGGAACGCTCGCTAGGATACCTAGAAACTTATTTTAAACTTGTTGAATCTATGAACGTAGGCTTGAGATTTAGTGCTTTATCCGACACCAGTTTTAGTCCGCATTTATTCACCTTCGGCACGAATCGACAAGTTTCCCGAAGAAGTAACTTATTACGGCGGTATTGTCAAATAGATGTTTCGGTGGTGCCTTCTTTAGGTTCCTCCCCGTGACGTCGCGGTCGAGATTATCATCTCTGAACGCCAAATAGGATAGTGTGTGTAAGAAAGTACGGTGGAAGTATGGTAATATCGCGTTTATAAACCGGCACCCTCAAAGTTTGCACTCTGGGATTACTCTTATTTCTCTTTCAAGAAAGCAGAACTAACCCTACTAACGACGCCAAAATGAGCGTTTTGCCACTCGTGGAAGGATGAAGGGGCTTTAGTGGAAGGGCCGACCACAGCGACGCTCTTGGTCTCGCACATCGCCAATGAACAAAAACAAGTTTTATCCTACCCTTACCGCTATAAGTGAAAAGACTGAGTGTGCAGGCGGAGCTGGTGATAGCTAATCATGTCATATAACACCTGAGGCTGTGGTGAAAGAAATCGGAAGCTTTTTGGTAGAAAGAACAGACAACGTCCCTTCCTGTGTCTGTTCCTTCTACTTAAAAGTTTCCAATTCTCTTCCACCACAGTCTCAGGTGTTATATGACATGATTACCGCTATACCGTTACTGTTACTGGAGTTCCCATGCCGCAGCAGCGCAGCCGCCAGTTTTACTGAGCATTCACAGTTGGCTCGTTGAAGCTACAGTCATTACACTAAAAAGGTATACCTATAACACCCTCTGTGACATATAATACACCCCAAAACTTTAGTTGGACGTACAGAGTAATGACGTTGAACCGACGCTATCAACTTTCACGAGCGGCTTGATAGCCGAGTTGTACAACTTATTAAAACAGCTAATGTAACTGTGGCTGACTAAAAAAAGTGGTCGGGGTTTTCTTGGCCCTACTGATAAACCTCAGTGTGTGTGCTTTTTTGTAGTCTTTGATACGTACTTTTGGCGGTTTAAAATGTTACATTGCACCGCCACAAAGCATCTCGTGAAAGGTGGGGCCGTGAGTTCGACATCAGTGCGCTGTTCGTTGAACTGACGTTTTGGGGTGTCGTATATGTGACAAGGGGTGCAATGGCTACACTTTTTTTTTTAGAGTGATGGGCAAGTGTCTATTTATAACGCTATGTTGAACATATAAATAGAGTCCTGCATATCCGCAGATTACCCGCGGATTATCCGGGGATATCCGCCGCCAGCTGGTTGATGTGGATAAAAATGAATACGATTTGGCGGATTCCGGGTCGGAGGCCGATATATCGGATGCCGATCCGGATCCGCATATCTGCGGGTCCAGGTTTACATTTTTGCCGAGGCGGCCCATAAACGTGTGCGACCGCAGAGCCTAGAGTGAATTGTATCATCGAATGTATGGCGGGAGCAAATTACTTTCTTGGAAGAAAGGGGCAAATCGGGATGAAAATTGTTCTTTACGCCAAGAAAGATCTGATTCTGCCAAAGATCGCTTGAGAGCAACTATCTCGCCAAAAATGCTCTCTTTAGAAAATATTAAACAATGCAGGGGCATCAGTCGTCCCGGGAAAGCGTATTTTTGTTTGGCAGAGAAAGGAGGAAAAACGTTTTGGGGAAAAAAACTCTAAACATATCCATCTGTGTGATATTGAGCGTGTTGGTTCCTAATGGACATCACTCAAATGAAAATTCTAACTGAACAACGACCATCATTGCAATGTATCCCGGATATATTTTTTCTGACGGTCATATAATACCAATAGGCAGTAATTAAACTCTTGGACGCGTATAGTTTCCATTCCACGGCTCACACGTTTTCTTTTTTTTTGCATTGAATTTTATGAGTTACAATTACAAAATTGTCAATTTCTACTTTTTTTTTTTTTTGACGAAGGATTGCAATGTTCCCCAGGAGTGTAATTGTCTGGGTATCATAAAACGAAAATGCATAAGAATTTTGATATTTCCTTGAAAACATTTTATACCACGGAATGTTAACAAATTTGGCCATACAGCCACAAGAAAGGAAAAATGCCTCATACGTGCGACGAGGGTGAAATATACGAGTCGCCGTGCCTCACTCGTGTAGCGCAGTTCGTGCACGCTGTCCCAGCACCAAGCGCACCGGCAGAGAGAGACTTCTTATTAGCGGGCGTTGTAATTTAAGGGAGGTGAACCAGTCTAAACCCGTCCATCGTTGACGATATTCTGTTTCCACACAGCGACCCCGACAACTGAAACGTGCACGTGTGCGTTCTTTCTTTCTTGACAAACTTCCAAGCTGGTTCTAAGTCTGGGGTTCGGTACACGCAATTGCTGGTCCGTGTTTAATACTGAAACCGATAGGTGTTATTAGTATTGAAAATTGTGATATTCTCCTATTGGTGTACTCGCGTCTTATTAGGTATACGAGCATTTCGTTGCGGTGAGTGACCGCGTTTTCCCTCCCACTTTTTCATCGTTTAATTTAAATAAAATGGCACAATGTTATTAGCGTGTCCCTTGTTAATTTTCATGTTTAAAAAATACGCGTCTGCATGAAATGAATAGTTGAAAGCGAAAAAAATGAAAAGGAAATTGGTTTGTTTTAAACGCTTTTTGTTTTAATTCACGCTTGATGTTTTTGTTGTAAAATGAATGCGGCTCCGAATTTCGCGGATGTGGTTCAGATGAACATACAAGGTATGCGGATGTGGTTCGGATGCGGATACGAAATCTGCGGATGCGGATCGGATTCGGATGATCAAACTGCTATCCGCGCAGGGCTCTGAATATGATTTTCTCTTGGTCTGGTTGATTTTTATTCAGTTACAAACCACTATATACATCAAAATTCGACTCCGAGGAAATTTTACAAGAAAAAATTTAGTTGGTGAATAAAAAATTGGCTTCTAAACATAAGTCGGGAAAACTCGTACGACGAAAACAAGTGCCATGTTCCCCGGTGGCGGTATCCTGTGTCCTAAAGGATTAATGGTCTCCAATTTAAATCTCGTGGCACAAAGGCTTTGCTCAAGTGCGGCTTAGCGATCGTCCGGGAAAGACCCAGACTCCGGGCGAGATTTATGGCATGCCCCCCTTGGCGCTCGTTCCCGCTTCACCCTCGAGCACGGCACGGTCGTCCAGGAGACAGACCGTTCGGAGGCACGCTACGTAGGCACGCCACTTGTGCTGTGCAGACAAACGGGACGCCATGAAGGAGCCCTGACATAATTACGGCCGGACTGAATACGCTGCTTGCAGTGTGACGGAATCTCCAGTGAGGCATGATAGTACCTATGTTTCCAAAGCGGCACTATAACTTCGTTTCACCTTCCGTCCAGACGCAGCCGATGCTACGAGATTATATGACGAATCAGACAGCGTCAAAAGGGCACCATCATGGTGCTCGTGATATTTCTGTCCGTGTTCTATCATCGCTGAACCAATCATAAACAAAAGAAGGCACAGTGACTTGCACTTTTGACGCTGCTTGATTGGTCCCGTTTTCCTCGTAGCATCCGCTGCGTCTGGACGGAAGGTGAAACGAAGTATAGCAGATAGTTCAACGCCCCTCGATATGCTTCCGTTCGTCTCGCAAGCAGCATGAAATGCGCAGTGTTGGCCGCAACACGTTACGAGCAACAGCGTTACCGGTAACGCGCAACTTTTTCCAGTAACGAGGTAACGTACTCGTTACTTTTTTTCAAAGCAGTAACGGGTAACGTACTTACGTTAGCTTATATTGAGTAACCGGTAATGTAGTTAGTTACATTACTCGTTAGATATTCTTCCCAAAACCCGAAAAAAGTACACTTACTTTTTTGTTCTGTGTTTCTGTACTTTGTTTGACCTTGACCCTATAGACGCTGCAGACGCTAAGAGCTGATGGGACCAATCGGACTGCGTCAAAATGACACCATCATGGTATCTGTCGTATTTATCTGTACATGTTCAATCATCGCGGAACCAATCATAAAAAAAGATGCAATGACTTGGGCTTTTGGCGCTGTTTGATTGTTCCCAATAGCTCGTAGCGTCGGCTGCATCTAAACTTCCGCTGAAACCAAGTATAGGCTCGAAGGCATTAATTATTGCACTCGCACTCACTCCCAGTCTCCATACGTACTTTTAAAATGCTGCCTTTTTTCACACGCAAAATGTCCCACTTTAGCAAACAAAATCCCAACGCCCATGCTTGTTGTCCAACGTCAAAAACGCTGTCGCAAAAAAAAAATGCTGTTAATGTCAATATAATAATAAAAAGTAACGCAAAAAGTAACGTGTGTCACGTTTAATCGGTAACGGTAATGGTAACACATTCTTCTTATTTTGAGGATTTCGGTAACGTGTTTCATTTTGCAAGTAAATAATAACGTATTCCGTTAATTTTTTTAACGCATACAACACTGAAACTGAGTTAGTGCACGAGGCCTGTGTCTCAGTGGCCGTTGGAAGCAAATGGCGGCGCAGCACTCAAAAGGACTCTGCAAAGGGACGAAGGAAGCGAAATGCTGCTTCGAAGTGCGTGCCTATCAGTGTCCACCACGAGCGTTCCGTGACGACATTGGTCTTGAGGTTCGGATAATGATGACATAGAATTCTAGAGGTAGGACTGGCTGAATCGGTGCAAGTAACCCCTTCTGATCCTTTTAAGCGCGTGATTTCACTCACACTTTTGCTTGGAACGCGCGTGTATCAGTGGGGCGTTCCCATCTTCATAACTGGATGTAAATTCCTACACATTACGAAGATCGCGCATGGTTGTTGCAAGCTATTATCGTTTGGGTTCATTATTAGTTCAGACCAATGGCGTCATTAAGAATAGAAAATGTGCTCAGAACTCTGCATTTCTTTCATCTGTTCTGTTCAAAATACATCAGCCGTCCTTGTTTTATGTTAAATATGTTACTAGAGTCTCACACACTGGTTCGAGCGAACGCGATGAGAATTAAAAGAAAAATGGTTAGAAACGCTTTTCAGGGCCCCTTTAAGGGGGATTCAACCGCTCGTCACTCAATGGGCAAATTTCGCTACACAAACCTGAGTTTCAGGAATGCACTGCAGTATTCATTCTTTTTGAGGTTACTTATGATAACGTAATCAAGGTTGTACGGCCCTTGAATTTTTCCTTTAGAGCGCTGGAGATTTTTAATAAAATCCAGAAATATGACCGTTTTGACTGTTTTTAGCGCGTTTTGAGGCATTTTTGAAAATACAATTATTTAGAAGACAATCGTGACAAAACGCTTGGCCGTACGTACTAGGGGGTGCCCCTATTCTTAATTTTAAGACCATGACGAGAAAGCAAAATGTTGTTGTATTTGCGTATTTGTGTAAATAAAATTACACTGTTAATTTTATTTACAACTTTTAAACGAGATGGCGACACTAGTCATAGCCTCCTCTATACGGAGAAAGCCTGGCACATCGACGGCGGAGCCATAGGGCGAGCGGCCGCAGAAAAAAGGAGAGGAGAAGCGCGCGAAGCGGTGACCAATATGGTAGCGCAGAGCAGAAAGGGCAGAGATAGACTGCGAGCGCTTGGGTCATGAGCGGCCGCTCCCCGAACCACGTTTGTTTTTGTGTTTTCGTCACCGTCGTTTTCGTACTCCGGGAGAAACGGCTGCGGCGACGGCGGCGATTCGAAAGGGCGCTGGCAACAATGCACGATGCCGGCGGCGTCGGCAGAGTTGTCGGTGTGCCAGCGGAGTGCGCCGTCGTCGGACCATCGTGTCGTGCCGCGGAAGAACCAAACAGTTTTGACTGAGCAGTTTCGACGCCCAGGTGCCGAGGACCGTCATTTCAGTGGGAGTGTCCGATTAGCCACATTTGGAACGTCGCGTGTATGAGCTTCAACTGGACTACAGGCGCAACAATGTAAACAGTTCGTAAAGTAGTAGTAAAAATGTTTATTGTGGATGCTGCTACCGTTCGAGCCTCCGTTGAGTAAGCGACTTGGTCTCACCTCATGTGCGAGCTAAACCAAAGCTATGAAGCGCGAGCCCAGCGCTTTTTGCGTTACTGCATCGCACGCACGCTCGAGCAAAGCAGTAATGCACAATGCGTCGATCTCGCGCTTCTATGGACCTATTCTTTAACGGCGCCGCCATCTTGAGAATTGCGGCGCCGACGACGCCGTCTAGCGGCTAGAAACGAAATACCGGCTAGTCCTGGCAGCACAGCTATCTGGGTAGGCAACGGCTGTAGGTATGGGGGAACTTGGCTGACTTGGCTATGGTCGGCTGCAATAACTTGGCTGGAGCTTGTCGGTTGAATCCAGCTGGCTACTCACAGGCCATCACCTATGCCTCCTCGAGAGAACGATGACGAAGACGGTAGCGGTGTTTTGATTGAGTTTTCACAGCGGGGGTATATAGTGAGCTAGTCTTAATGCAGTCTATGCAGGTAAGCTCTCGGCATTTGATAGCTCCATCTTGAGTGGTGGCATGTGGACTAGTTCATGCCTGTTGACATACCACGGGGCTTGCTGTGATAGCCTGATCGAACCAGCTACACCGGGAATTACAAATCGGTCCTCATTGTGTAGACGAAGCTGGCCGCTGAGCTTAAACGCGCGTTGAGTCTGATACGAACGTCTCAGCGATTCAAGACTGCTAATCGACTATGCTTCATTAAAAAGGAATCACGTGAATGACAGCGATGCTCAATAGCATTGCAGCTACACTCGCGCTGCAAGCTGTCTCGTGCTCATGGCACGTCTTATTTGCTATCGTTCCTTTGCATTCTAAAACGTATTTGTCCATCTGACGATTCTCACAGTGAAGCTAACAGTTGCGTATCATATTACTTGGTATTCAGCACGTCATAAGTGCGCACGCGAAACTAAGCTATGCACAGCGTCCGATGCCAAGCGCTTTTCGCGCATACCCTGGCAGTCGCACGCCTGCGCTGCGAGCAATAGCAGCAATGCACCAGGTCGAGACGTCGTCGGTCTCGACGCGAGTTCTATATTCGTTTAGTCCTATGTGGGAGCGAAGGCGAAGCTATAAGCATGAGAGGATAGCCCGAGGAAAAGCATTAACTGGATAAGCGCGCGTGCAAAGCAGCGAACGTATGAGTGCTCGGCTCGCACGCCTAGCACTGCCTTCGCTCGCACGTAAGATCAAACGAAGTATATCTTTGACTTCGTTCAAACCTAAGGTGAAACGAAGTATATGGCCCATGAATCGCCGAACGCTCCAAGCACCAGATACCGACCTTTCCGGGCAGTTCGTCGCACAACCTCCAACGCAAACGAAAGCGACGACCGGGACCGCTGCGGAGATGCGGACGCAGGGACGGCGAAGGGGAAGGGTTGACGTTGACTTTCTCTTCTCCGCGATTCCGAAAAAAAAAGAGAAAAACAAAAAGACTGTTTCTGCGTTTGGCCGCTCGCTCTTGTGTGGCGCTAGCAGTCTAGCTTCCCTCCGCTCCTGATTCCCCGCCCCTCCTCTCCTACTTTCGGCGGCCACTTTTTTTCGCGACGTGCCAGGCTTTCTCCGTATGA